>MU222644.1:98789-116363 GCA_018584345.1 Thuja plicata
CATCAAGCCCAAGGCCCTCAAAAGGAACCTGAACCCCAGGAGACCCATCAACCACCGTGATGCAGCCCAACAACGACAAGGGGAACAACATCGCCATGCATGGCGTCTTCATCATCATCCAATGACCTACAACAGCACCACTCCAGGGCCAAGAAAAGTAGGAGGGAAGCAAGGGGAGAAGATCCCTATCATTCTTGTCAATAGCACTCAGCACAACAAGAATCTCAAGGGATCTCGACCACTCCATCCCAGCAAACACGACCCACTTGTAAGAAAAACCAGGCATTTTCCAACACAGGGGAAGCCAACCCCGAAATAGGGCATACAGACCACCATCACCGACTCTGTCCTCAGACCCCAACCCATCACCGACGCCCTCCACCAAGCTGGAATAGACACAGTGGGAGGAAACCAGCATAACTCTAATGGCACCCATGGTGCCCATAGATTGAGCACCCTGAGTCACATTCAGTCTGGCTCTAGGTTTTACAGAGTTCCTCCACAGCCATTCCACAGCCAAGCCCGAAACATGGCAGGCGCAGTAGACAAGAACCCAGAACAACCGCAGCTCAGAGCAACAGAAAACCAACGACGCCATAGAAATACAGACCGCCGGGAAGGAGGGAGGTCTGATAATCCCATTAGACCGGCCCAAAAGTCCAATCCCAACAGAAAAGGGCAAAAAGACCCCAGAATTGAGCCAGGGCTCAACAGAGGAAGTAACAGGCACTCTGACGTTCCCCAGATCATCTGGGTCATCTTCCTCCTCCTCATCACCGCTCCTTGAGCCCTCAGAACTTGAAAATCCCTTTCTCCCGCTCCCACTCCCGTTCCCGCTCATCCCTTTCTTTTTACTTGAGCAAGAAATGTTAACATATGTGAATAGTGACTTCCCTAAACGAGAATGGATATAAATCACTTTTTCGACATGGGTTCCACCACTCTACAAGTATATTGTAATTTTCTATTAATTTTTTAATAATATATTGGACAACTTTTGGAGTGAGGGTTTTTCTCCCAAAAGGTTTTTCCCTATGTAAATCACTGTGTTGTGGTATGCATGTTATTTTATATTATTTTTACTATTTTTTGGTAACTGTTATAAAGATCTAAGAAGGTTTTTACATATTTTATCCTCTCCTAACGATTAATGTAGGAAGTTGTTCTTCTACTTAAATTTCTTACATAGAACGATCAAGGCCTAATGTTCAAGATGTTAGAATAAATGAGAGGGGGTGGGGGGTGAATCAGTTAGCTCCCAATTATCCTACAATCCCAAATTCCTCCAAATGTATATAAAAACAATTTTAAACATATAACTCAGCTCGGTGAAATATAAAATATATCTTTTAGTTGTTTACCGAGTATGAGTAAATTAATACTGTGATTACCGATCAATGTCAATAAAGATAAGTGTACAGAAAAATAACAATCCACAACATTAATAGACATTGACACAGATTTTTAACATGGAAACCCTGCTAAGGGAAAAACCACCTGGGACTGGTAACCCAAAATATTTCACTCTTTTGAAGTGAGCTCTGTGAAGATCCAACCCTGTTAAATGTTACAATGCACATTGTTAAATGTGACCTGGTTAGAGGATTTGAAACTAAGATTTCTCTCTTGACCATGCATTCACTATGGCGTTAACAAGAAAACACTCAAAATTCATTAGAATATCATAATAAAGACTTTCATGTCCTACTCGGTTAAGAGATTTATCTGTAACAATGGTTAAACTGATACAACAATGATCTAATTCAAATACAACTCTATTTTGTAGATTCTATGCTAAGTACATAATACCACTGATCAATTTGTTCACTTTAGTTCATCTGATTCACCATACTCTGTTCTTCTTGGTAATGCTCTTTTCTCTGTCGCTCGATAATGTCTGAAGAAATGCTCGGTTCTGTCTTTAACCAGTTTGATAAGTCATGCAAAAAATTTGCATGTGCACATCATGTGTGTACCTCATTCAAAATGAATTGCTTTTCTGTTATATAGACATCATAGCTCATTTAATTTCCATCCTTCACATTTTGCCACTTAATCTCCATCATTGATTTTTCCACTTAGACCTTCCTCAACAGTTGTGTTAAAAACACGTTTCAATATTTGTCATCCAATCTTCCTTGAATTTTCATAACCGTTTGATCAACATAACAAACTTTATCTTTTACCTTGAAATCATCAATTGGCAGCTCAACATTCTAGTCAGCCTCAGTTTGATTAAATTTCTCGGTCAATACCATGTTGTTTCGGTGATCCCTAGCTCAGTTATCATTGTGCTCGGCATACATTATGCTTTACTCAGTGTTTAGTATCTCTCAGTGTATATAGAACTATTCATTTACCGACCACATAAAATTTGTTTGTTCTAGTTCTCCAATTCATAACAGATATTTTCTATGATTATGATACGCAAACAAGTTGACATCAATGATAATATATCAACTGATAATATCAATCATCATATTTGTAACTCAGTTGACTATCAACAAATGACTTCAAACATACAATCAGTTGTAGTTCATCAATCTCTCCCTTTGGCATTGATGGCATCACAATATGAAATAGGAAATATAAAATTGTCATACAAAAAATACCAAAATTTGATTCTATAACTGCAATAATTCTATAGCTCCCCCTAGCTTTAAAAAAAATGTGTCTGTATAATTTTTTTTTTATCATGCAGACTCTCCCTGCAGTTTTGAATTTTTTGTTCTTGATCTCTCTGTAGATAGATATATCTCTTCCTTTCTCTTCTCTCCCTTTGATGGATAGATGTTTCAGTGAATCTCTCTTCCTTTAGATATTTCATTGAACCAATCTCTCCCTATGACAGAAATGAAAAAAATAAATATACAGCTCTTCAGTAGCCAAAAAATATCTCTGGTTTTCAGTATTGTAAGTACCTTTTAGTGTACTAATATATGTGTGTCAGTCCAGTTCAGCTTTGCATCAACATGTCTAATCTTCTAATTATGTGTAGGTTGATGCAACCTATAAGTCAGCTTAATGACCCATAGACAAGGGATGAACAGCTAGTCTACCTCTCAAGTACTCAAATGTATCCTTTGATAAGGGTTTAGTGAATATGTCTGCAAGTTGTTCTTTTTATTGCACATATTCTAGTATCACTTGTTTATCTTGTACTTGTTCCCTTAAGTAGTGATATTTGATAGATATATGCTTTGTTTTTACATGCATCATAGGATTCTTTTAAATATTTATAGCACTTGTATTATCACATTAAATTATCACTGGGTCAGTGATGTCTTCATTCATGCCTTTCAAAAGTTGTTTTATCCATACAATATTCAAACAGTTTGTAGCACTAGCAACATATTCTACTTATGCACTTGACTACAATATGCATCCTCTCTTTTTACTTATCCAAGTAACTAATCGTTCTCCAATAAAGAATTCTCCACCAGTAGTGCTCTTTCTATCATCAATGTTCCCTGCCCAATCAACATCAGTATAAACTTTCAATTCAAATTTTCGATCTCGTTTTTACCATAATCCATAATCTTCAGTGTTCTTCAGATATCTAAAAATAATTTCCATGAACTTGGCTTTTTTGATTTAGTGATTCAGGTTGGTGTTGACATGCGCACAGGTATATGACACACATGGTCTTCTCTATTGATGTTGACATGCTTTGATAATTTTATATTTTATTTCTTTGGTATACATAATGACTCTTGTTTGGTATCTCATATTTGTACTTGATAAAATGATGTTTATCTAAGTTTGCACATGATATCTTTAGCATACAATTATAGTATACTTGGTTGGCATATTCTTGACAGAGGCATATACTTTCATTGTGACAGATCATTGATGGTTGTTATTGATCATTATAAGAACTATGCATGCTTGTCATATGATACTTAATTATTTCTTACCAGTTATAATGTATTGATAGCTTATATGATCTTATTATTAATAAGTTTTGATATATTATCAATATTTTATTGATAATCTATCATTAAATTATATATAAAATTTCAATAAGTTATCGATAACTTATGTTCTGGAAATAAGTTATTAACAAGTCTATATGACTTGATTGCAAAGAAAGCTTAAATGGTATTCTGGTCTTTGAATTTGAAAATTCAAATTCCTCGTGACATTGAGTTGTCTTGAATATTGGTGCATTATGAAAGTGGGTGGCATTATTGACATGGGCTTACTAAGGCTATAACGCGTGAATATAGTTTCAAAGGTATTATTAAGGTCCTATTGTATTTATAGCTTGTGAATATTATGAAAATATATTTGTTGACATTGGTATTTTGAGCTTGTGTACATTGTCTCAAAGGTATTGGGACAATATCATTATAAATTTACATGGGATCTTCTTTACAAAGTATAGTGGTCGACATCATTTTGATTAGACACACATTATAGTGGAAATACCATTTTATTTCATAAAGGTATTGTTTCTGGGGGTTTTGTGACTTGGCCTACCAACAGATGTAAGTTGTCACTGGGTATCGGGGTACCGGCCAACTTCACCTGTAAAGATTGTCTGGAGAAATCAAATTCTCCGAGCCTTCAAGCTCGTGAGAGTTGGGTCTCAATGGTGTAGGAGCTAAGTTGGGCATTGTGACTATTTTGTTTGGGGGGATAGCTAGTTATTTCATCTCATCTTCTCCGGCGATTTAGGTAAGTGGGGTTTCCTGCAAGCATTTGTTAGTTACCAAATAAACTTCAAAAGATAGGGCAGGGTTTGAAATAATCCATCTATCTATAGGCATGCCAATACATTCAAAACATCAACCTAGCTCTAACATGATACACTAAAATACTGAATGCACACACAACCATCAATTCATACGTATTCAATAGCGAGGGGAAAGAAGGTCGTTAATCTACTTTAATACATTAGAGAAAGGGACATGAGAAAAATAGAACACAAAAATTATTAAGTGAAAGATTGAGAGACTAACAATAGCATTGCCAGAATCCTTCTTTCTTCATTAATGGTGTTCTAGCATCACTAGTGAGTACATCAACAACTCCAGGGGAGCATCTATCTACTGAAAGCTTCTAAAGACTAAGGAGCATTGAGCTCTACAACTATGATAACTAAAAACTGAAAATGCTATATCTATGGATTGCAAAATCATCAATTTTGCCAACCCTTGGAATGAGATAAGACTTGTTATTTATACACATATTTTCCCTAAAATTAACCTAACTTATCTTTACACTCAACTAATAAAATATAATTTTTGGTGGCTAGTACTACCTACACCGTGCTACAACAACCTCAAGAAGAGAAGAGGTCTAACATGTCAGAAGAATGAGACAAGAAAAGAAGTATGGGAGAATTGACCTCAAGAAGAGAGCCAGAGGGAGAATAGAAGAAATCCGATCCCCTGGGCATCGAGGTTACATGCCTAATTAATGAAAAAGTGGCTCACTATCTCTGATGCACTAGGTGTTATGCTAGGGAAGTGCCTTGGGAAGACAACCTGTTAGAATAATCTTTTGAGCCGATGTGCCTTGCTGGAGTCACCTACTTTATGACATCCTTATTAATTGTTTGATAATGACCCATCAGCTCTGGGGAATCTAGATGCAGGTCATCCAAAGAATACAAAACTGTGAATCTGGAACTTTGGGATCTAGGAGATTAAGCTCAAAGAAGAAAGAATACAAAATATGCACGGCCAATAGAACATCTCCGGAATCCAGAAAACCTTATTGCTCCTTACTATTTCTGAATGCTCCCAAAATGTGGCTTATGCCTTCTTTGTCTATATCCTTGATGTTGTCCCATCGACCACGGACAACCTCCAACTTCTCTTTGACTTCTCTGGCCCCGTTCTGGAACTCATCAACCATCTTCATGGCATCATGTGCCCAGATCATCATCTTAGATAATCTTGATAACCTTCCCCTGTCAAAATCTCTGGCAACCAGACATAGGGACTCCATTCGCTCATAAAATTTGCCAAGGACATAGTCCTCCGGGGTGCATGTCCCAGTGGTGAAGGGGTCAACTTATGATGCCCCTACCAAAAATTCCTGGAATAGGCCCAAAAGATATTGGGCAGTGGTCACCTTATCTTTTAAGGCCTTAACCAGTTCCTTGCATACCTTGATTTTGAGGTCAAGTCTGGAGTACTAGGCCTGGAGAGAATCATATGATTCATCTACCAAAATTCCCACCTCTATGACGACCTCTTCTCCAACATTGAAGACATCCTCCAACCTTGCCTTCCATCTTTCATATTTCCCCAAGTCCTACTCCCATACAATAGCAAATCCATTTGCCTGAATAAGGAGAAGATTGATCTGATATAGATCTGGGAGGGACTCCACTAGAAATTATCTTATGGCAGCTATCTTCTCCATGACCCAGCCACCTACAGCCTGGGATTTCTTCTTCATGGCCCTTAAAGAATTCATGTCACGCTGTACAAGCATTAATCAGGAGGATGAAGCTTCCGAATGGATCTCAGCCAGAGCCTACATAAGTTCTGCCAGAAGTGCAAGGAGATTTTCTTTGGTTTCCTTTTCCTCCTTTAACTTCTGGCCTTGTTTAACGTACTGGGCCTCCACTGCTTTGGTGGCCTCTCTCAGCAGGTCCAATTCACCCTACTTATCTCTTCTCCCCAGTGCCACTTCTATAATAGTGTAATATTTGTCCCTTACAACCACTACATCTACATCTAGAGGAGGTGTTGCGATTGTTGCAAATGTACTTTTTGTTGGACCAGTCTGGAGGGTATGGACTATCTATGCGTTCTTAGGCTTCTAGACCTCTGCATTTTGGCCCATCATCTTAGATAAGGAGAGTGGAAAACTTATTGCTACCGCTGGGACCTTCCTCTTTCTTGATTCTACCAGCCATTGGGGCAGTTGGGGTAGCTTCATTGTTAAGACCAAGGTATCTTCAGAATCTGGTGGCGTATTCTGGGAATGTACAGTGTCATCATGCCTTTTCTCGTTTTCTTGTTCCTGTTCCTTCTCCTACTCTCTGGAGGCCTCAGTATTTTTTTCTAGTTTGAAATCCTCTTTCATGATGTCTAGAGCTTCTCCTCTTGTATCAGCATCACTTATATTTTTGGGGATTTCCCCGTCCTTCTCAACATCAGTTCATTCAAAGTTTATATATTCAGGGATTTCCCTGTCATTCTACTGTTGTTGCTCTTCGGCCTCATCAATTTCATCTGCCAGAACATCTTCCTCCATTGGGACATCTTGTGGAGGTGGGTGAGGTCTCTGGCCAAATTTTAACAATGCAGCTACCTTTACTACCTCACCGAACATACTCCGGGGCAACTGGTCATCTGGAGTAACCAAAGCTTTTTGGAACATGATGAATGGGGGTACAATTGATCCCATGGGTCCAGTTTCCCCAATCATCAATTTCTCATATATGATTTGCCTAGGTTCATCCTCGGTGTCTTCTCCCATTTGGGCTTGATTTGTGTTTCCTCCTCGACCTCTTTCTCTATGGCAGCTTCTTGTTCTGGGACTTCCCCTTCTTCTATGGGGATATCCTCCTTCTCTTGGGGGGTGATCTCTTCTGCCATGTGATCTACATCCTCATGGACGTTTATGAGCTCATCTACCCTGAAGACATCATCAAAATCATTGTGTGGGAGAGAGGAATCAGAAATATTCTCAAGTTTGGGGGAATCTGAACTGACATCGACCAGAGGCAGGTCTAGCATACCGGGGCTAGTGGCTACGTTTGGAGTGGGGGTCACCTTCTGCTTCTTCCTTCTTAGTAATGGGACCCCGGTATCCAAAATACTCGTGGACCCTGCCCCAGTGAAATTTTGTCTATTCATCATTGGGGCCAATGACGGGGATCCCACCGGGCGAGCAGATGCCACTGGAGCCACGAGGAGGCCGAAGGAAATTTGTGTGCATATCTGCTGGCTTTCCAACCTCACTAACTCCATTTGTTTCTCTAGCTATACCATTATGGGGGTTGGGCCTTGGAGAGGTACCTTAGCTGGGGTATCTTCTTTCTCTTTCCCCTTGCTTGTGCTGGGTCCAACAAAAACAATGGAAGTCAAAGCGGACCTTCAAACAATTGTTCCCTTTTGGGTGCTCTTGGGACACACCTAGGAAAAATAATTATGACTGGCCTCCAAAATGTGGCAGCATACTCCTTCAATTGTTACTTCTTCCAGGGTGGGGCAATCCACCGGAGGGAGATCTAATGTATCTAACCCATGTTGTTTATATGTTGGGTCTTCTAGCGTCCTGTCATCTGAAAAAACCCTTCAAAAAATTCCAAAGTTTAAGCACTTTCATCATTCCTTTGGATATCCACAAATATTAGCGGGCCCAGAGATCAAAACTGTCTTGATAATCCACCCAAAAATTGTCAATGTTTTCCTTATGTAGTGGGGATGCCCGGGGAAGTGCCAAGAAAATCTTTCCTAGAGGATCATAATTTTTTCTGGTGTGGTGGAATTCCACCAGTCCTAGGCTCTTCAACTCACTATCTACTTCCTTTGCTACGGCGAGGCTGCATGCATAATTCTCATAAGAAACTGAAAATGGGACGTTAGTGACCTTCTTCAATGTGAAAAAGGCATGTAGCTCTAGGATCTGTCGACATAATTCCAAAAGAATGATTTTATCCCTCCAATACCGGGGAAGAAGATAGGGTTTCACAGATAAGCTGGTGACCCGAATGTATGTGTGTTGCTAGAACTGAATAAAATAATGGTCATAAGTACTGACCAGGTTCATTGCCTCCTACGATAACCGATACCTGGAGTCCTGAGTAAGTGTCAAACTATTTTGGTAAACGAAGGCATCGTTTACCCTGCAAAAATTTGGGAAACTGAGTTCCCATTGGATCTGGTGATAATGATCCCATGGTATTAACTAGCCTGACCCATTCCCAAGATCGCCCACTATTCCTAAACTTAGGAAATTTGGTCTCTGTTGGGCCAATGCCCATAGCACATAAGATGTGATATAGAATTTAGAACTCTGGAGACGCCCTTCAGCTGCGTGTCCACATGATTGGCTATAATAGTTGCCTAATTGAAAGTTTGGTTATGGGTGGTGATACAGTAAAGAAAGTAGTACATCCATGCCAAGAAATCCCAAGTGTGGAGCTATCTGAAGATCATGTATAAAAATATAATGCCTGCCTGAATAGGCTCTTTGAAATCCCCACGGGGAATTTCGACCTTCATCTTTTTATGGTCCCTCTTTTGGGACTTTAGCCACTAAGTGTTGAGATATTATCGGGAGATGAGAGCAGCTTCTTCAAACTCCTATAATGACTTGGCCCAGTTGAGAATGATAGACCCCTTGAATTGTGGAATCCCCAGCCCTGAGGCAAAAGTTGCTGCATCCAGATTGGCAATTGTGTATGGGTATTGTAATGGTCAGGGATCGGCAAGCGGAATAGTTTGATTAGGTGCATTGTAGAGTGTCGCCAACTGGAATATCAACTCTGGTGATTACACCAAGCAAGGAAAATTCATAGCCTTAATAATGCTGGAGGCGGCCAAGTGGGTGGCCATGCTATCTCCGTCGGATTTCAGTTTGTATATGACTTGAATTAAGCCCTGCATTTCAGCCCAATGTCAGGGCTCTGTGTCTATTATTTCCTGCACTTTGGTGTCCACCTTGGACCCCATGAGAATGCCCTCCTTCAGGTATTTGGAGGTTAGTGGCATCTTAGCTAGCATCTTTTTGGCCTTGGTTTTTGTGGCCACCTAAGTGGAGGTAGTAGGCAGCTCTGGGCTATTAGGAGGAGTGATCACTTCAGACATTTTGACCAACTATCTATGACCTCAAAGACTGGAGAACCGTTAATACATGATATAATAATAATAAATTTGCAGATTTCGGGGAAAATCATCACCATTTTGCACCTGTCCAAAAAGTGTTAGCATATATCAAAATCCTAGAGTATTTAAGATAAACATGAGTTAGATTCTGATAAACACCCGGGGGCTTCAGGGTATTGAACTAAGTGAAAAAGATGGAATGAAGACCCATGGGCTTCCAAGCACCCGGAGTCTGGAAGAGTTAACCATTGTCGACATGACTAGTAAGAAGCCATACTCGGCTGACATGGGTCGTCACTTGGCCACGCGACAGGTGGTGAAATGGAATTAATGGCGACAAGTGGGTTGACATGAGGGAAATTAAATGCCAAATGGGATGGGGTTTGAATGCCCACTCATGGGAAATTAATCCTGCCATTAAGATAACATGCCAGAGGAGAGAGAAAGTTGCCATGGCTCAAACCAGTGAGGTGTCAAGTTTGAACCGTGGTGACTCCCTCTCGATGAGCTTGATAGGGTGGTTCAAAATGTGATGGAGTATGGCGAGATTGATAGAAACAAAGGATATACATGAGGTATATACACTAAGATATAGAGAATTGAAGCTCTATGAGGGCCAAAGCACATCTCGTAGAACAACGATGACATATACATAATATTTACAGAGTATTTACATAAATTTACATGGTGCACATAATATTTACAGAGGCACAAAAGCTACCCTACGACAATGTACAATATACACACCAAACTACAACTGCACAGAGGGAGGACGACCCTCTGGCAGAGCCAACACACCAAGGAGAGGTGACCAAAAAGAAAGATGCAAAGGCAGGAACAAAGACGAATGAAAGAAAAAGAAAAAAAAAATGAGTACAACGGAAGCAAAAGACAGAAAACCAGAGAAACAAAGAACCAGAGAAGGAAAAATCAAAGCCAACCTGGAAATGTGAAGAATGCAAAGAAGGCAAGCACGGGGAGCGCTCTGCAACAAGGTCACCTTCGAACTATCATGAGCAAGCACCGCAAATCAACGTTCAATTAGCCACTAAACACAAGGAACAATTTTCTATTTAATCGCCTTAAAATCGCTCTAAGGCTCAAAGTGTTTTAATCGCGGTAAATGTGAAAATGAAAGGTAACTTGTATTTATGCCCTTTGGGTAAAAATAGCTTGTATTCTCTCCATAAACTCTAGAACAAGCAAGCCTTTGGAATCCAGGCCCGGGGATTCCATGAAACCATACCTCCTCGCAAAAGGAGACACAAAGGTAGAGAATCCCACAGTCTAGAATCTGGCTCTGGAAAGGACAAACCAACTCCGCGACCGGGTCCCAGAGACACAAGAAGACAAAAGAAAATGAAAGACAACCCTCATGGAAGAAAATCCTGGAGGGAAATAAAGAAAACAAAAAGACAATAAGAGAAGAGCAAAAGTGAAAAGTGGGACCCAAGATTTTGCCTACAAAATGTAGGGATGGGTATGCAGGGCATAACAAATGGCAACTATCTAGGATGAATGCCTTAGTGAATTTGAGAACTTTAGAATATATGGTTAGCAGAACCAGAATAAATTTTTTCTTGGGGGCATTTTTTTTGCAAGGCATGAGGCATCTGGGAAAATTGAGCTCATCACTTGATTCAATCTTTTGGCCTTTCGTCAGCTATGAGGTGTGTGCTTTGAGAGAAAACCAAGCCGATGACCTCTGGGAGAAACAAAGAGGAGGCACTAACAAATCAAACCAAAGTTGTCATATCTTGCACGGTTCCCCTAGATACCAGAATTCTCGACTCTTAAGTTTTTTCTTTTCTCTTTCTTTTTTCGATGGTAAGGCGATACTCCTTTCATCATGAATCTTTCACCTTACCACTCAGCCTTTAAATTACCAAGTAGGAGAGAAAGTTCCAGACCCAGGATATCTTTAAATGATTTTCAGACTTGGTCAATTGATCAGTGTAAATGATTTATCCTTAGGGTGTCTAATTACTTATTTCTTTAAATTTTCTTTTAACTGATGTCCGGACTGTCAAGATGTGAATCTGATGAAGATTATCCATAACCTTTTATTGTACTTACAAAATAACTCCAGAGCACTGACAAATTCCACCATGCTAACAATAGATTCCAAACTATCTGGAATACTCAAGGTACCCTTCCAAAGACTAGATGTTATGCAAAGCATATCGGTCTACAAGACGAAGGCAACATGCTGGGGACCCAAAAAGAAAAAGAAAACAAAAGAAAACAAAAACTGAGAAAAGGCGACCGTGGAGGGTGGCCAGCAAGAACTATTTATAGGGTGTTCCAAATGGAGCACCGAGAAAGAGTATTTACAACCAAGAAATATACATATATTACAACTTTGGGCCAACTCACCGCCTAACCTATTCAAAGTAATGTTTGAGAAACTTCCCATTGACAAGAAATAGAACGGCTTCTCTGGTCATAGTGTTGAGGTGATAAGTGTTTTCCCCATAGGTCTCAGATATCAGGTATATGGTCCAAGCCAAAGCCACTAAAATTTAGTGTGCTTTCCCTTCTTTTTCCGGGCCTTGTCCCACAAGAGGACCAAGTCCAAAATATGAAAGGCCTTATACTAGGCTCTTTTGTCAAACCACCACTTTACTACTACTTGATGATGCGCAAAATGTTCAAGGGCTACATCTCTTTGTTCCTCCATCTGCACTAGGTTCAGAAGTTGAACTTCCACGATGTTGTCCCAATTACTGAATTCCTGCATGAACTATAAAACTGGGATCTATAAGTTGATGGGGAATACTAGATTCTGACCATAAACAAGGTGAAATGGGGATGTCCCCAGGGCTACCTTTATTCAGATACGATCCACCCAAAGAGTGAATCTAAGCTTTTGGTGCCAATCCTACGGGTTTTGTTCTAACAGATGTTTGATCACCTCAAGCATATTCTTGTTGGTTGATTCAGAAACACCATTTTCCTAGGGGTAATAGTTTCTAGAAAACTTCAGAGTGATCTTTCTATCGTAGGTCCATTCAAGTAATTATGTCGAAGAGAACACTAGACCATTATCACATACTATAGCAAATGGCATTCCAAATCTTGTGATGATGTTTTCTTCCTAGAATTTAATGACTACATATGTCATGTTGTTTTTACAAGGAATCACTTTATACCACTGGGTGCAATAATCGATAGCAGTCAAAATATACCGGTAGTTGGCAGATGAGTAGGGGTTGATTTCCCCAATAAAGTCAAATGCCCATTGAACGAAGGGTCTAGCTTCAAAGACCGGCTGCAAAGGCATGGTTGGGTTTCGCTCATGATGGGCTGCGATTTGGCAAGTATGGTATCTTGTAACGTGAGTGCAAACATTTTTGAAGATACAGGTCCAATAGTACCCAGCCCAGAGGATCTGATGGGCAGTGGCGTTAGCTGAACCATGCTCGGTTCCAAACTGCCCATGAAATTCATTGATCATTTTTGTAGCTTGCTCCCTATCTATGCACCAGAGGTATACCCCTTCATAATTCCTGTGGAAAAGCGTTCCATTTTTATCATAAAGTGCACACTTTTCAACTGCAAGGCATGACATTTTTTTGGGGGTTCCAGGCATCTGTTATTCAACAACAAGTATACCAGGTCGGTATACCATAGATCTTGAATGATGGACTCCACTGTGTATATTTGGCATTTGATGTTGGGAGTCTTTTCTGCCATAGCTCTACATAGTCTCTGGCCTCAGACTATCTTCATGGGTTGCATTTCCAAATCATACTCTTGGAGGATGGCCATCCATTTCTCCCATCTTTCACCAAATTCACTCTGCAGGAGATGAGACTTAACAACTTTGTCTGGGATAATAGCGTGCACTTTGTTCTAGAGAATGTAATGCCAGAATTTCTTCACAGCGTGGATGAGAGAAAAGGTCTGCTTTTCCAAAGGTGAATATCAGACTTCGGATTTCTTAAAGGGAGAGCTCATGAAAGCTATTAGTTGTTCTTCCCCTTCAACCTTCTAGGTCAAAACTGTCACGACAGAATGCGGCGAAGAAAAGGAATATATATGAAAAGGGAGGGAATAATCCAGACTAGCCAAGACTAGTGCCTCCACAATCATTTGTTTAATCTGGGTGAATGACCACTTTTCCTTAGGAATCCACTCAATCTTCATATCTTTCATCATCATTTCATTGAGTTTCCTTACTATCTCGGCGAATCTAGTGATGAACTGCCAGACCAAATTTATCTTCTCAAAGATAGATCTCATTTCCTTCTTGCTACCGGGCATCTATAGATTCAGCAGCACTTCAACTCTCTTAGGGTCAATGGATATACCCTTCTCGAAGATAATATGCCCAAGCGGCTTCCCTTCAGTGACCCTGAATATACATTTCTTGGGTTGAGTGATATTCCATACCGATGACATCTCTCGCAAATCTAGGCGAGGTGGGCGGAATCATCATGCCTGTCCCAGGAAAAGATGGTCAAATTATCCATGTAAATGATTATGCACCAGTTTACTAGGCCTTCAAACATAATTTCCATGGCCATTCTCCAGTATGAAAACATCCCCCACTTGGTGGTGAACATCGTTTTGTGTCTATCTTTATATTTAACCATGACCTGGTTATACTCAGAATACCTGTCTAGGAAGGACATCATTTGTGATCAATTTATGACTTGCAGTACCTCATCCAACGAGGGGAGAGGGTGATTATCCTTCTTAGATGCCTTGTTTAAATTTTGAAAATCCACACAAAGGCGGATCTCACGGCTTTTCTTTCTCACAGGGACAAGGTTGGCAACCAATGTAGTATGCTAGATTGGAAAGATGATCCGGGCTGAAAGTAGTTTTTGTACCTCCTCATGAATTAGAGGCTCGATCAGTAGGTTGACCGGTCTTTTTTTTTGGAAGGGCTTAGCATCAGGTTTTAGTGGGATGGTATGGGTAATGATGGATGTATCATAGGTCTTCAAATCCTCATACCCCTATGTGATCACATCAATATATCCTCAGAGTACCACGAGAATCTTTTCCTTCTCCTCAGGGAGTAGGAGGTGCCAATGTGTACCTTTTTTTCTTCACCAGCTGGCCAATGTTTACTTTTTCAAAATTTCCTCCCTTAGAGGAGGATGATATCTTCTCCCGGCCTTAAGGGTATGAGTCAAAGACTTGTTCTAGCGCTACCATCCCCTTAGGGATGGTGTTGGTTGGTAACTCTATGATACCATCATCTTCTTCACCCTGCCCAGTATCATCGTGATCTCTTTCTTCCACTATTTGGTCCTTGATAATACCAACATTTTCCATGAAGGCCAGGATATGCTGATCATATTCAAAAATATGAAAGTGGGTGACCCTGTCTGGGATGAACGGGGTGGGGATCATGTCAATGGAGAATTTTTGGAGCTGGGAGCTGACCATTGGCTCAAGGGTGTTGGCGGATATGGCGAGAGCATCCAGAATATAGTTTCTTTTCTGGGTAATGAGCTCAATGCCGAAGGCATCAAAATCTTTGATGAGGATCCATGCTTGGTTGCAATATGTGGCTAGCCTTTTATCATGATAGATGTATTGGCTCCAAACCTACTTTATGATCAACTCTGAATCAACCAGCGCCCAGAGGTAGGTGGTTCCCTTTCTTAGTGCAAATAAGATTCCAAGGACCAAGGCCTCTTACTTCGTGACATTTTTTGTGCAGTTGAACTACAGCTTGTAAGATATGAGGAAATATTTCCCCTATGGTTTGATCATTTTCACTTCGGCCCCATATCCTTGCTTGGACCAGGACCCATCAAACTTAAGGGTCCATAAGTCATTTTTCATTGTCTGGGGCTGGGAAGGTGAGGTGGCCTTTGGATTGTTTTGGGGAAGGTTGGGAGGAGTTTCCTCTCACTATGATAGCACTTGGGTGAGGTTTTACCCTCGAGAAGCCTATGGCTGGGACTCCTAGACTGGCAATATCTTGGGGATACCGCCGAGATGATTGTTGGGTCCAGGCATATCCAAAAAGTGTTTCTTCTCCTAGAGGGCGTTGAGGTGTCGGGTAGTAGTAGAAAAATAGGACTCACACTCTAGTTCTAAATATTTCTGATAATGTACCCAACACCAAGTACCGGACAAGAGTGTAGTGGGAGTCATTGTGGTACCTTGCAAGTTAACTTCACCGCTAAGTTTTTTGTCTAGGTCCTGCGTTCTTTGAGAAACAATGGGATCCTCCTAGGGAGTGAAATCAAAGGTCAAGATTTCTGGGGGTTGGTACACCCCAGGGGAAGTCTCAGAGAAGAGGACTACATTCACCCTCCCGACTTTGGTGAGGGCATGTTTCATCTTGGGCTCACTTTCTACCTTGATATGGTTAGATTCTCCCTCCCGAGGGAGCCACAAGTGGGAAAATTTGGTGGAAAAATACCCATTGAGGGACTTAGACCAATTGCGACTTAGTAACATCCCATAAGTATTTGGGATGTCCACCACTTTGATATCAATTACACTTTCTATCCTGGGGTCTTGGATGAGCTGAATCCAGATGTTCTTCAGCTCACCCACCATTTTTACAGCAATTTTGTTGAGCTGGACTGCCGCACCGTGAGATGGAGTAGGATGAAATCCAAGCTTCTAGCATATGGATAAGGGCATGAGGTTACCCAAAGCTCTAGAATCTACCAATCAATTGTAAAGGTTCTTCCCTTATATGTTTAAGCCTAGTAAGGTTCTTCCCTTGTCAGTGATAGTCTTGGGTGGGCGACTGACAGTTTTTGGATTTCTGAAGAGCTTCAGAAGAGACTTCCTCTACTTGAGATAGTTCAGCAAGATCTCCATCAAGGTCATGGAGGTGGTAGTTCATTCTAATGCCCTTGTGATTTCAAACCTCCCCCCCGGGGAATTGTTGGCTTCCCTCAGCCGAGTCCTTAGCTTGGTTAGAGCTAGACCCTTTCGATAGGAAGGGGTGATCAGTATTGTTATCCCGGGGAGGGGTTTCTTTGGAAGGTGTGAGTGTCAAATGATTCACCTCTTGCCTGTGACACAACACTTCAATAAGTCATTATGTTAGTGTAAAACAAGGATTACTGAGCATATAAGAATAAAACCCTAACATCGACCTATTGCTCCCTATCTAGGAAGAGTTTGAAAAATGCCATAATCATGCCCTCAAATTATGCACCATTCAATGACAATACACTCCTAAGAATGAGAGATTTAATTAAAAACTAAGCTAAATGATTAGAAAGCATGTAATTAAGCTATGAAAACTGACATTATAACAATGCATGGAATTGAAACTAAAATGCTATAGATATCTAAACANCATAACAATGCAATTTAACTCTAAAAATGAGGGCCATTTGCTCTCAAAAATGCCTTCTATTTATAGAAAAAGGGGTTGAAAATGGGTGGTTCAGATGCAAAGCTGAAGAGAGGTCAAGATTCCACTAGAAGAGAGAACATAGATTGTGCTTCTTTAAGTGCATCAAATTGTGACACTTGTCACAATATTATTGGGTTGAAAGTAGGGAGGAATGTGACCATTTAGGGAAGAGAGCTAAGAAGAATCTAGAAGATAAGACTCATAAAGAGGGTGTAAGAGGCATTTATGAGGATGGGCTTGAGTAAAATGCATTAAATGCAAGCATTTAAGAGGCATGGGGAGTTACATGGGCTTAAGAATTATTCATTAATGAGGCATTAATGAGAGCCTTAAAGAAGTATGGGAAGGGTGTAAGAGGGTGGCTTGAGAAAGTGGACTTGGAGAGAGTCAAGCTTGAGAAAGTTGACTCTCCCAAGTGGGTTGAGTTGT
>MU222644.1:126162-143161 GCA_018584345.1 Thuja plicata
CAAATGCATTAAATGCAAGAATTTAAGAGGCATGGGGAGAGACATGGGCTTAAGGAATCTTCATTAATGAGGCATTAATGAGAGCCTTAAAGAAGCATGGGAAGGGTGTAAGAGGGTGGCTTGAGAAGGTGGGCTTGGAGAGAGTCAAGCTTGAGAAAGTTGACTCTCCTAAGTGGGTTGAGTTGTTAATCATTCCTTAATGAAATGTGACAACATTAGGAGGGAGGTTAGAATTAGATTAGGCTTAGAATTAGATTAGCAAGTGGGGAATAGGTTGGGATGGGTTAGGACCCAGGGTAGAAGTGGTTGAGATATGTTAGGTTAAGGTTTAGGGGAATATAAATGAAATAAATTAAACTTATTTAATTCATTCGAAAATAGGAATATTATTTATTTAAGATTTTTATTGCTTTTGATAATTAATTAGGACTATAACCATTTTAATTAAATTAATAGGCTAGGGGAATGGGTTTAAAATGCAAGCGATGAGATAGATTAATTCCTTTATAATTAAGTACTTTAGCCATTGTTTGAATTTGATAATATTTGATTGGTTGAAATTGATTTGAATTGTATGGCTAAAGTAGTTAATATAAATTAGTGATAAAAATCACCTAGGACATTAAATCTGATTCGAAGAATTATGCCAAGTAGTAATAGGGTCATTTGGACATAATCGAGGGTATGATCACACTTAGGGAAAATTGGGTCCATAGTTGGAACAGACCAAATTTAGGTGGTTACAGGACATGTGGGCATGTAAATTGGTTCTTTACCAGCCTGACTCTGGTTGTTGTAGGGAGTTTGTGGGTTGGTGAAGGCATTGGCCTCAAAGTCCAGAATAGATTCATTAAAGAACCCCTGCAATCCAAGTTCTTCTTCGTCTCCTTTGTCTGCTCCAAAGAAGACGGTCTCACAGGTGAAGGCACCATGAGTGGGCTCTTGAATGGGGGGTTCTGAGGGAGTAGGATTAGTAGTTTGTTGTCTGTCCAGCTGGGAGATCACAACAACTTTCTCTAGCGTGGCATAGTTCACCTCAGAATGAGAGCCTGTGTCATGCAATCTACACCAGTTGGCTAGGGACTGGAGTTCTATGACTGACATGAAATGGGAAGGTCCAGCACCACCCTGATTGGTGTTTTGGTTTGGAGGAGGACCTCTGGTATTAACGTTGTTGTTCCATTGCTATTGGTTGGGTCGAGGCCTGTTGTTGTAATTTCTTCATCTAGCATTATTATTTTGTTGGCCGAAGAAGACATTCCCTCTCTAGGAATTGGTATTGTGGGGTGCAAGAGACCCTACCTTCAACTATCCCATGTACATAGTCAGAGAGGACAATAGTCGCTAGAGGGATTCAACCTCAATATAAAGCTGGGTGTTTGCGTCACAATGTGACGGTTGTTGTTGTTGGCTCCCGAGGAAGGAAACCGTGGGTATCGGAGTTGAGGGCAGTAATCCTCTAGCCATGAATGACTAGAAGAAAGGAACTCCAGAAGGTTGTTTCTGTGGTTGTTGTGTTTCCTACGACTAGTTCTAGGGGATGAATTCTAGACTTGGTATTTTCTGGGCCCACGATGGATATACGTACTAGGCCTATTGGTCTATCGGCGGTGGTGGGGGATTCATGGTTATCATAGGGGAACCCATTTCCTGATTGGGGTTGTACCCCCTACTGTAGAAAGTTCCATCGGGTATCATGTTGAAAGGCATGCTCTGCCTAATCCCACCTGGAGATTTGTTCAAAGTGCGGGACAACTCCAAGGCTAGGTTTTAAACTTTTGCTAGAGTATCCCAGTTGGTGGGGGTGGTAGTTCTCTATAGGAGAGTGAAAAAAAAGGGTTCATTACATTCAGGTAGGTCTGGATGGTCACTTCCAGGGATGGGATGAAAGGACCCATGCACTGCTTTAAGGCACGTTGGAACCTATGGTTGAATGCTGCAAGGGGCTCATTCGGTTCCTTCCTAATATAGATGAACTAACTGTCGGACCATGTTGGGTCCACATGTACATGAAAGGTCACCAAGAAGGCATCCTCCATGTCTTGCCAACTATTGATGGAGTTGGTGGGCAGGTTAAGGTACCAATTCAGCTTGTTTTGTCCTATAGACAGAGGGAACATCCAGGTCACAACATATTGATGTTGGATCCGATGTCAGTTCATGGCATCTTTGTATGCCTATAGATGCTCTTTTGTGGTTCGTGAGCCTAAATTCTCATATCGGGGACAAATATTTTTTGGGTGTCTAGGAAGATCGTTGGTCGCACTTGGAAATGTTCCCATTAGGGACCCGGTGTTACCAAAATAAGCATCCATCGAGGGTGTTGGGTTTTGGCTAAGCCAAATGTTAATCCATGGGGTTGTCTGGGAGACTTGAGTATCCTAAGATGTAGTATATCCCCAGACAATGGTAGCTGGCTTGGCTTTCGAGGTCAATTTCTTTTGAGCGGGAGGCTCGAGTTCAACAAACCTTCCAAGATTGGGGGCTAATCTAAGGATTCTTTCGAATCAAGCTGGTGAAAATGATCCAATCCCACTAAAGGCTTGTTTCTTAAAACTATGGCTTGGGGAACCCTCAGGCGGTGTAAAGTCTAAATCCTCATAACTTGACGAGCTCACGCCCTCCTTCTAGCGCAAGTTTCAGTTGACAGAGGTTTTTTCACCAGGTCTACCAACAAACGTAAGTTGTCATCGGGTACTGGGGTACCGGCCAAATTTTCCTGTAAAGGTTTTCCAGAGAAATAAGATTCTCCAGGCCTTCAAGCACGTGAGAGTCAGGTCTCGACAGTGCAGGAGCTAAGTTGGGCATTGTGACTATTTTGTTCGGGGGGATAGCTGGTTATCTTGTCTCATCTTCTTTGGGGATTTAGGTAAGTGGGGTTTCCTGCAAGCATTTTTTAGTTACCAAATAAACTTCAAAAGATAGGTTAGGGTTAGAAATAATCCATCTATATATAGTCATGCCAATACATTCAAAACATCAACCTAGCTCTAACACGCTATTCTAAAATACTGAATGCATGCACAACCATCAGTTCATATGTATTGAATAGAAAGGGGAAAGAAGGTCATTAATCTACTTTAATACATTAGAGAAAGGGACATAAGAAAATTACAACACGAAAAGTATTAAGTCAGAGATCGAGAGACTAACAACAACATTGCCAGAATCCTTCTTTCTTCATTAATGGTGTTACAGCATCACTGGTGAGTACATCAACAACTCCAAGGTAGCATCTATCTACTGAAAGCTTCTAAAGACTAAGGAGCATTGAGCTCTGTAACTATGAGAACTGAAAACTAAAAATGCTATAGCTATGGACTGCAAAATCATCAATTTCTCCAACCCTTGGAATGAGATCAGACTTGTTATTTATACACAGATTTTCCCTAAAATTAACCTAATTTATCTTTACACTCAACTAATAAAATACAATTTCTGGTGGCTATTACTACCTGCACCACGCTATAACAACCTCGAGAAGAGAAGAGGTTTGACATGTCAGAATCATGAGACAAGAAAAGAAGTATGGAAGAATTGGCTTCAAGAAGAGAGCCACAGGGAGAATAGAAGAAATATGATCCCCCAGGGATCGAGGTTACATGCCTCATTAATGAAAAGTAGGCTCACTATCTCTGATGCACCAAGTGTTATGCTGGGGCGGCACCTTGGGAAGATCACCTGTCAGAATCATCGTTTGAGCTAACGTGCCTTGCTGGAGTCACCTACTTTTTGACATCCTTATTAACTGTTTGATAATGAATGGTCAGCTCTGGGGAACATGGACGTGGTTCATCTAAAGAATAAAAAACTATGGATCCAGAACTCATGGATCTTAAGCTCAAAGAATAAATAGTACAAAATATGCACGACCGATGGAACATCTCCAGAATCTGGAAAACCTTATTGCTCCTTACTATTTTTGAATGCTTCCAAAACTTGGCATACGCCTTCTTTGTCTATATCCTTGATGCTATCCCATCAACCAAGGACAACCTCCAACTTATCTTTGACTTCTTTGGCCCTTTTCCAAAACTCATCAACCATCTTCACGACATCATGTGCCCAGATCATCATCTTGGATAATCTTGATAACCTGCCCCTGTCAAAATCTCCAGCAATTGGATACAGGGACTCCATTTGCTCATTAAATTTGTTGAGGACGTATTCCTCTGGGGTGCATGTCATGGTGGTGAAGGGGTCAACTTGTGACACCCCTAACACAAATTCTTGGAATAGACCCAAAGTATATTGGGTCGCAGTCACCTTAACTTTTAAGGCCTTAACCAGTTCCTTGCATACCTCGATGTTGAGGCCAAGTCTGGAGTACTGGGCCTAGAGAGAATCATATGATTCATCTCCCAATATTCTCACCTCTATGACGGCCTCTTCTCTAGATTTGAATACCTCCTCCAACTTGGCCTTCTATCTTTCATATTTTCCCAAGTCTTGCTCCCATACAATAGCGAAGCCATTCGCCTGACTAAGGAGAAGATTGATCTGATATAGATTCGAGAGGGACACCACTAGAAATTTTCTTATGGTGGCTACCTGCTACGTGACTCACCCATCTACAGCCTGGGATTTCTTCTTCATGGCCCTTAGAGAATCCTTGTCACCCTGTGCAAGTGGCAATCAGGAGGATGAAGCTTCCGGATGGATCTCGGCTATAGGCTACGTAAGTTCCACCAGAAGTGCGAGGAGATTTGCATTGGTTTCCTTTTTCTCCTTTAACTTCTAGCCTTGTTTAATGTACCAAGCCTCCACTACTTTGGTGGCCTCTCTCAGCAGGTCCAATTCACCCTACTTATCTCTTCTCCCCAGTGCCACTTCCGTAATAGTGTAATCTTCGAGCCTTACAGTCGCTGCATCTGCATCTGGAGAAGGTGTTGTGATTATTGCAACTGTACTTCCTATTGGACCAGTCCAGGGGTATGGACTGTCTGTGCCTTCTTAGGCTTCTGGTTCCCTACATTTTGGGCCATCATCTAGGCCAAGGAGAGAAGAACACCTGTTGCTATCGTCGAGGCCTTCCTCTTTCTTGATTCTACCAATCATTGGGGTGGCTAGGGAGGCTTCACTGTTAAGACCTGGGTATCTGGATTCTCTTCAAAATCTGGCAGCGCATTCTCAAAATGTATAGTGTCATCGGGCCTTTTCTCCTTTTCTTGTTCCTTTTCCTTCTCCTCCTCTCCGGAAGCCTCAATATTTTTTGTGAGGTTGGCATCCTCTTTCGTGATGTCCGAAGCTTCTTTTCCTCTAGTATCTGCACCACCTATATTTTTGGGGATTTCCCTATCCTTCTCAGCATCAGTTGATTTAAAATTTATATCTTCGGGGATTTCCCCATCATTTTGTTTCTATTGCTCTTTGGCCTCATCAGTTTTGTCTGCCAAAACATCTTCCTCCACTGGGACATCTTGTAGAGGTGGATGAGGTCTCTGGCCAAAGTTTAACAATGCGACCGCCTTTACTACCTCACCAAATGTACTCTAGGGAAACTGGTCATCCAGAGTAACCAAAGGTGTTTGAAACATGGTGAATGGGGGTACGATTGATCTTATGGGTCTGCTTTCCCCAATCATCGATTGCTCATCTTTGATTTTCCTAGGTTCATCCTTGGTCTCTTGGACTAGTGTCTTCTCCCATTCAAGCTCTTTTTGTATTTCCTACCAGACCTCTTGCTCTGCAGTAGCTTCTTGTTCTGGGACTTCCCCTTCTTCTGTGGGGATATCCTCCTTCTCTTGGGTGGTGATCTCTTATGCCACGTGATCTACATCCTAATGGAGGTTTATGAGCTCATCTGCCCTGAAGACATCATCAAAATCATCGTGTGGGGGAGAGGAATAAAAAATATTGTCAAGTTCAGGGAATCTGAACTGACTTCAACCAGAGGAAGATCTAGCATACCAAGGCTAGTGGTTGTGCTTGGAGTGGGGGTCACCTTCTTCTTCTTCCTTCTTAGTAATGGGACCCCGGTATCCAAAATACTCATGGGACCTGCCTTAGTAAAAGTATGTCTGCTCATCATTGTGGCCAACGATGGGGATACCACCGAGCGAGAAGATTCCACTGGAGCCACGAGGAGGTCGGAGGAAATTTGTGTGCTTATCTACTGGCTTTCCAACCTCACTAACTCTATTTTTTTCTGTAGCTATACCATTATGGGGGTTGGGCCTTGGAGAGGTACCATAGCCAAGGTATCTTCTTTCTCTTTCCCCTTGCTTGTGTTGGGTCCGGCAGTGGCAGCGAAAGTTGAAGCAGACTTTCAAACAATCGGTCCCTTCTGGGTGATCTTGGGACACACCCAGGAAAAATAATTATAACTGACCTCCAAAATGGGGTGGCATACTGGTTCAATTTTTAGATCTTCCGGGGTGGCCCAATCCACCGGAGGGAGATCTAATGTGTCCAACCCCTATTGTTTATATGTTGGGTCTTCTAGCAGCCTGTCATCTGAAAAACCCTTCAAAAAATTCTGAAGGTCAAGCACTTTCATCAGTCCTTTGGACATCTATGAATGTTGGCAGGCCCGGAGATTAGAACTATCTTGAAAATCTGCCCAAAAATCTTTGATGTATTCCTTATGTGGTGGGGATGCCCGGGGAAGTGCCAAGACAATCTTGCCTAGAGGATCATAATTTTTTCTAGTGTGCTGGAATTCCACTAGTCTCAGGCTCTTCAACTCACTATCTTCTTCCTTTGCTGCAGTGAGGCTGCATGCATAATTCCCACAAGAAACTGGGAATGGGACATTAGTGACCTTCTTCAATGTGAAGAAGACGTGTAGCTCTAGGATCTGTTGGGAGAACTCCAAAAGAATGATTTTATCCCCGCAATATCAAGGAAGAAGATATGGTTTCCTTGAGAAGTCGATGACCTGAATGTATGTGTGTTGCTGGAACTGAAAAATAATGGTCATAATTACTAAACAAGTTCATCGCCTACTGCGATAACCAGTACCCGGAGTCCCGAGTAAGTGTCAAAATGTTTTGGTAAATGAAGGCATCATTTAACCTACAAAAATTTGGGAAACTAAGTGCCCAATGGATCTGGGGCTAATGATCCCATGGTGTTAACTGGCCCGGCCCATTCCCAAGATCACCCACTGTTCCTAAACCCGGGAAAGTTGGTCTTTGTTGGGCCAGTACCCATAGCTGGACGATGCCCTTCAGCTACGTGTCCACATGATTGGCTATAATAGCCGCCCAAATGAAAGTCTTGTTGTGGGTGGTGATACAGTAAATAAAAGTACATCCATGCCATGAAATACCAGGCGTGGGTTCTCCAGAGATCCTACATAAAAATATAATGCCCGCCTGAATGGGCTCTTTGAAATCCCCACGGGAAATTTCTAACTTCATCTTTTTATGGTCTCTCTTTGGGGAATTCAGCCACTAAGTGTTGAGATATTATCGAGAGACGAGAGAAACTTCCTCAAAATCCTGTAACGACTTGGCCCGGTTGAGAATGACGGACCCCTTGAATTGTGGAATCCCCATCCCTGAGGCAAAAGTTGCTGCATCCAGATTGACAATTGTCACTGGGTATTGTAATGGTCGGGGATCGGCGAGTATAACACTCTGAGTAGGTGCATTGTAGAGTGTCATCAGCTGGAGTATCAACTTCAGTGATTGCACCGAGAAAGGAAAATTTGCAGCCTTAATAATGTCAGAGGCGGCCAAGTGGGTGGCCACGCTATCTCCGCTGGCTTTTAGTTTGTATATGCCTTGAATAAAGTCCTACATTTCAGCGCAAAGTCTGGGCTCTGTGTCTGTTATTTCTTACACTTTGGAGTCCACCTTCAACCCCACGAGAATGCCTTGCTTTGGGTATTTGGAGGTTAGCGGCAACTTAGCCAACATCTTTTCAGCCTTAGTTTTTGTGGCCGCCCGAGTCAGGGTAGTAGGCAGCTCTGGGCTATTAGGAGGAGTGATCACTTCAGACATTTTGACAAACTATCTGCAACCTGCGAGGCTAGATAATTGTTAATACATTATATAATAATAACAACTTTGCAGATTCTGGGGAAAATCATCACCATTTCGCACCTGTCCAAAAAGTGTTTGCATATATCAAAATCATAGAGTATTTAAGATAAACATGAGTTAGATTATGATAAACACCTGGGGGCTCTGAGGTATTTAACTAAGTGACAAAGATGGAATGAAGACCCAGGGGCTTCCCAGCACCTAGAGTCTGGAAGAGGTACTGATTGTCGACGTGACCAGTAAGAAGCCATACTTGTTTGACATGGGTCATCACGTCACCACGTGACAGGTGGTGTAATGGCATTAATGGTGACAAGTGGGTTGACATGAGGGAAATTAAATGCCAGATAGGATGGGGTTTGAATTCCCACTCATGGTAAATTAATCCCGCCATTAAGATGACAGGAGAGAGAGGAGAGAGAAAGCCACCATGGATCAAACTAGTGAGGTGCCGAGTTTGAACCGTGGTGACTTCCTCTCGACGAGCTCGACAGAGTGGTTAAAAATGTGATGGAGCACGGTGAGCTTGGAAAGACGAAAGGATATACATGAGGTATATACACAAAGATATAGAGAATCAAAGCTCTACAATGGCCAAAGTGCAACTTGCAGAACAACAATGACATATACACAATATTTACAAAGGCACAAAAGCTACCCTACAAAAATGTACAATATACACACCAGACTACAACTGCATAGAGGGTGGATGACCCTCTAGCAGAGCAAACCCACCAATGGGAGGCGACCAAAAAGCAAGATGCAAAGGCGGAAACAAAGACAAATGAAAGCAAAAACAAAACAAAAATGAGCACAACGGAAGCAAAAAATAGAAAACCAGAGAAACAGAGAACCAGAGAAGGAAAAATGAAAGCCAACCTGGAAACACGAAGAATGCAAGGAAGGAAAGCATGGGGAGCGCTCTAAAAAAAGGTCACCTTCAAACAATCACGAGAAAGCATCGCGAATCAACGTTCAATTAGCCACTAAACACAGGGAGCAATTTGTGGTTTAATCACCTTAAAATCGCTCTGATTGCTCGAAGTAATTTAATTGCGGTAAATGTGAAAATGACATGTAGCTTGTATTTATACCCTTAGGATAAGAAATAGGTTGTATTCTCTCTGCAAACTCTAGAACAAGCAAGCCTTCAGACTCTGGGCCCAAGGATTCCATGCAACCATACCTCCTCGCAAAAGGAGACACAATGGTAGAGAGTCCTGAAGTCTAGAATCTGGCTCTGGAAAGGACAAACCAACTGTGGGACCGGGTCCCAGAGACACAAGAAGACAAAATAAAAAGAAAGACAACCCTAGCAGAAGAAAATCCTGGAGGGAAAATAAAGAAAACAAAAAGACAACAAGGGAAGAGCAAAAGTGAAAAGGGGGACCCAACATTTTTCCTACAAAATGTAGTGACGGGTATCCAGGGCATAATAGGTATTTGAAATAATAATGATTCCCTAATGTGTCAAATAAAAATAAATTGAAAATAATTTTGGATAAATATTTTTGAAAACCCCCATCTTCAAAGATCTAGGGCACACATGGATTCTTGAGAGTTGCAACATTGAGAACAACAAAATAGTGAGCACGGGGAAACAAAGGTAATGATGATTTGGTTTTCATTTGTTAATATTTTTGTTCATGGTTACTTGGAAAAACTATTTTGGAAAAGGTATTGTGGCTGTTTGTTACATACAATTTTTAGTTTTTGGAAGTTACAACAATTCTTTCTCTTCATCCCTATGTTAAATAGAAGAGCTTTTAAATTTTTTAGTGTGGTAATTGTGAGAATAGAGAAGGAAATATATATATTTTGTGAACAAATATGTTGAAATCACCTGACCATGTCTATATAGGATGTACATGCACTATGTTATGATCTTTTATCCGCATCGTAGTCCTAGACTTGTGCTAGCATCAAGGACATTGAGCTCATGGAGCCAAGTAGTTAGTCTTGATAGGTAGAGTTTCTATTTATAGTAGTTAAATTTTTTATATTTGTTAGTATGGTTAAGTTAATTCAATTTCTTTATTTTGCATCACATTCCTTTAAGTCTTAAGTTATATATTTTCAATTAGTCTCCTTGATCACCATATCTCACTAGAGCACTAGTTGAAGTGAGGTGACATTATGTTGATTGATCCCTTCAAATCTTGTCAATCTTGAGGGTGGAAATTCCCTTCTCCACATTATGGTATTTATATTAAGTTACTACAACTATGATATAGAATTGAGAAATATTACTTGATACTCCTCTCAAGGTAAGTGTAAGAAGTTATTCGTCTACCAAGTATTTTCCTTATCCTTTTTAATCTTATTGTCTCAGGATTTTTATCATTTTTTTCTCTCTTAAACATTAGGCCTTGAGCCTTCTATGTAAGGAAGTTAAGTAGAAGAACAAATTCCTACAGTTACAAGTAATTACTTAAAATAAAATAAAATAAAATGCATACTACAGCATAGTAATTTACATGGGGAAAACCCTTTTGGGAGAAAAGTGCTTCACAAAAATATGCACAATATATATTATTCAAAAATAAATATGAAATTACAATATACTTGTAGAGCAAGCCTCTCTTAGGAGTATCACCAACAATATATCCAAAGGTAACTAAATATCTATAAGACTCTTATTCACACCCTCCATTTCACACACCTATTTAATAGGAGATACAATACAAGAAACCATCAAACGGTATTAAAAACCATGAGCTAAAAACTATTTATAAATTGATACCCATTTTATCCAATCAAATATGCCCTATGACATTTCAATACACACACCAAAATATGTAGCTCCCTTTTACAACTCATTTATGTATTTAATACATTTTTACATTTCCCATTTTAGGATAGACAACTTTTGGAGGCCGTAACTTTCAAATCGGGTGTTCAATTGATGAACTATTTGAAACATCAAAATATCAATATGTTCTCTATCAGCTTCTAAATTGCTACACCATTTAGCCACTTTTCAGCCTATTTCAGAGCCTCTAAGCTTCCAAATTTGAATTCAAATTTTTGTTTGACAATTTCCAAAAATAGAAACTTTAAAATCTTCAAAATGGGACTTTAAAATCTTCAAAGTGGTGGCAGAAATAACAACAAGATTATTGCTTGTGGTATTGAAGTTATTTTTTTCTCCATTCTTCTTTATTTTTTTAGCATCAAAATTTGAATCCATGACCTTCTTAGTTACCCAAATTTGGGATCTCTTCAGTATTTTAACAACCGATATCGAGAGGTTTATCGATTCAGGCGAACTCCAATCAATAGGAACTAAAGGTTGTGGTTGAAAACAAAATCATACATGGGGTCAATTATACCAGTCTCATCATTGACAATTTCCCCAAAATCCCATCCTAGTTGAAAAATAATAATTTTCCTAATTGTTAACCTCATATAGTCCCTTTTGTAGACCTCATAATCATTGGTGCAATCTACCTAAAATTCCTCCAAATGTGGCCTGTGATGATAGGATGGGCCTAATTATGATTTGTTTCAAACAAATTTCTTAGTATCAAAGTGTAACTTGAGTTCATCATAGGCATGCCTTGGACAATGTTCAAAGCTTTAGATTGGACTTTGCACTTGTAACATCCCATCTTAGTTGGAAATTGAATGTCGATCTTACTCCTTTTAGCGCAATGCTTATTCACTTTGGACACCTGTATGTATATAGCAATTAAAACAAACTTGTCAAACTATAAATTTTGTCAACTTCTCAAGAAAGCAATCATAACCTCCTACCCTAAGGTAGGTGAATTGGAGAAATCGAATAAAATAGCCATCATAAATGTTTATCAGTCCAATCACTTCAGAAGAAAGCCTTTTTTTCTTAATCTCCTTGTAACTCCCTAGTCAGTTGCATTGTGAATGCATTGTTAACTTGTCTAAAATTATTGTACCTCTTTGGTAATTGGATCTCAAGGTAAAAATATTTGTTTTTAAATAATATTATAATCAAACTCCTTTACAAGCTTGAGCTGAATCCAGTACGCTGAGAAATCTAGGGCATATATCAAATTGGAAGACTTATAGAAAGATTTGTGGAAAATGAAATGAATGATTACCTCATGTAACCAATCACTCATCAATCCAACCCAATCTAAATATTGTTATCCAACACATATTCACTTGTACAAAGAAAAACATGCACTCATCTAGGTTGAATGCATGAACATCTCTATGGAGCCTATGCAACAATACAATAATATATACTATTTCTCTTTTTGAAATAGACTCAAGGATGGTCTTGGAGAGATGACACTATCATTTCCTTGGTACAATTAATCATTCCGTTGCTATAATTCCTATTTAATAATCGTTCCTCATTCTAAATTTCCACTGCAAAAAAATGGGATCCCTTGTTTTCGTTTGTTGGTTGTTTGGGTCATACCTTTGTATGCATTTAAAAATTAGGTTTGTTAATTGGGCGGCCATTGGGAGTGTAAATGCTTTGAGCAACCCACTTTCTACCAACCTTTGAGTGATGTGGTGTCGGTTAGGATTTTTTAATCTTCCCTAAAACTCATTCAAATTAATGCAATCTAGTTGAGTATCTCCTTTTTCTGGAAAATCAATTTCCAATCCAATCAAATGCTCATTAACCAAATATTTAAACTTCATTTCAAGCTACTCTTGATTATACCGCTTCATTAAAAACACCTCCAATCAGCTTTATAGATGATTTCGATGCATGAAATTGAAGGAGTGAACTTCTGTTAATTTATACCAACTATTCCAAGCATCGTAAACACTAAAATCCACCTTTCCCATGTAGATTGAACCCCAAAAATTTTGATTTTCATGCAAAAACGAGATTGAACATTTTCTTTCCTTCTATATTTTACTCTGCATGTAGCTGCAAAGAATGAAAGAATTTAAACACAAAAATCATGACATCACTCTATTAAATCATCCGAGAAAGCCTCACAGAAATTAAAGATAGCCACACAAACTTCATCAAAATTTGGTAGCTTCATGAATATCAACTGGATTTACGGATTTTTATGAAAATCCCTCCACTGCGTCCCAACCTTTTGTAGTGTTTCTATTTCCTCCACTATTTCCCTCATACATTCTTTAGCCGCTTACATCCATTCCACATCTTCCTTCGTATGTATTAGTTAAAGTTTTTTTATATTACTAGGCGATGTCACTGATTGAATATGTGTTTTCCTTCTCTTCGTATTGATACAATTCATTGTCGAGGGCGTCAATTAAATCTTCCACCCTTTGGACCCATGGCATCATTGTTTCCCTTCGATTTTCAATCAACCCTTGCCTTTTATTGTAATCCTTTACTACGAGCTTGATCTCCCGGATCCAAGTGTCTAACTTGTCTATCTCACCCTCTCCAAAGGTCCCAGATTTGACCAACTTTTCGGTGCTAGCAGTCTTCATTCTCCTTAAATTAACCAAAATATTATTCCAAATATTTTTACTCTGCACTATACTTCCTTCTCCTTTAGTAAGCATGAAAATAAGGGTGGTCACCTCTTTGGAGATTAGTCTAAAATGAGTCATAACCACTTTGATTGTCTTCTCACCAAAATCTTCTAACTCCTTCCTTAAATTCTCACAAGATGTATTAAACGTGTTAGACTCCCAAGTAGTTGTTCGCCTCTAATGCTAATTACAAGGATGGTTTCGGGTTAGTTGGATCAATGGGACCCCACTAGTTGAGAAATATAATCCTTCAAAACTTTATTATATTGATGGAGATTTTTTTATCTCTGTTTCATCATGGTGCATAAGCTTGAAAATGATGTCACACCTAATGCAACCAAGGAATTTCCTCCTTCTCTACTAGGGATCCAAAAATATACTTCTTCCATAAAAAAATCATAAGTAGTAACCTCCTCCTTTTCTTTATCCTGGGGTGGTAACGCTACATGTGCTTTCCAATGCCCCTTGTATCATTTATTACATAAGACATTCTCTAGGCCTGTCCAGAATTAGATTCCCCCACATAAAATGCCCAACATATCTGTGAAAATTTTGGTACACTCATTACTATGAAGACCTTCTTCTGAAGTTGAATAGGCTTTGAGAGACACATTGGTTTAGAGCTAGCAGTGAGAGGTTGATAAGGTTCCAACTGGAATGTAGATGTTTCCTCTTCTCTACTTTATTGTTACTCAATCCATTCCTAACTTCCTTGTTGCTCTCTGAATGACCCTGATGGGTAAGTAGATTCTTTATGTGATGAAGATGAAGGAGAGCTTGATTCCTTAGCATTCCCTTCTTCTTAGATTTCTCCTTCCTCTATTTCAACCTTAGCATGTTCGAATCCATGAGGCGCATTATTTTCTTGATTTGTATTCTCTTGATCTAATTCCACCTTATTTGTCTCTATCTCTAGAGGCACTAGAATCCCCATCTGTGGATTTTCTTGTACACCCTTATCTCTACCTAAAGTCACAAAAGTTTCCTCCAAAGTGATATTTTCCTAGCCAAGATCCAAGGGGGGGTTCTTGCACAAATTGTTTGAAACTAGGGAGACTTTCAAAGTTAGAAATGTAAAACTCATCTAATCACAATGATGCATCCCTTCCCTCTCATTCTCCTTGGTGATATCTAATTCTACATTTTGTATTACTAGAACTGTATCACCAGTGCCCATTTGAGGGGGTTTAGAAATATCCTCAAAACTAGGTTCCCTTAGGTTCAAATTCTGTGTTGTGGTAGCTGACCTTTTCCTTTTTGTCAACCAAGGGACCTCCTCATCCTAAAATTATTCATCCTCTTAGAATACCTCCATCACTAGATCCATAGTGGGAGGACCCTTCCCGATTCTCTTATACACTCTCAATGAGGGGCTAGAAATTGTATGCAGCCTAGGTCTCTTTACCCTAGTTATAAAAGGCTTCACCTTTTTCTACAAGGACTATGAAGCATCCATTGTTTTAGTAATGACTTCTAAACAAGAGGAACTTTTACTCTCCACCACTAGAGGTAATGATATCATAGGTTCCTTTATCTAAATTGAAGATGTAGATGGAACAGTGGAAGCAAAAGCATGTATTTGTGCTTTCTTCTTTCACTATCTCTTCCATTTCTTTATGACCTATGGAGGGTATTATTTTGAAACCTCCCTTGCATGGTTAATCACTTCTTTAGGTGAAGGGGAAGGTATCATCTTGAATATGGTAATATTAACCTTCTTCTCTTTCCCCTTTTTCTATCTCCAACTAGGGATCCAACCTTGGTCTCATGGCCACAGGTTCCATGTGAAAGGACATATGCATCCAATCCAATGTACAAAAAGTCACATTCCTAGCCCTATGCTCAATATCCTTTCATTCAGGGGCATCAATTTCAATATTCAAAATTGGTTGGGCATATACCTTATCCTCATTGTATAGTAGCAACAACACATTCTCTAAATCTCTTTCTTAGACCTCTTTTGGAATTTGGGCATTAAGCGCATCCTGTAGGAGGTCCATAGTCATTTTGCAATAATCCCTTATCATAACCACATAATAATCCACACAATTTTCTTAATGGTCTCATATGTAAGGCTCATATTTAAAATCAGATCCCATAGCCTTGTTGAATCTACCTATCGGCTCAAATGTTTCCCTCTTAATCTTCAATTTGTCAAGGGGGCATTCATCCCACTCTAAGAAGACTGACTTGGAATCCTTTATGTTCTATACAAAATGAGCCTTGATGTAAATAGGAAATGAAAAACATGACTTATATTTATTCACAATGAGTTTATGATCACTAGAAGCTTGCCGGAAAAGCTCCATTAGAATCATTCAGTCTGAAGGGTACCGAGGAAAATTATTGGACTAAATAGTGCACCCAGTTACTTTGAGATATGTGAAGGTAAGGAATCAGATGAAATAACTCCCTACCCTCTTTATTTTAGTAGTTGCCTATGCAGACATCCACTTGGCGGGTAAGTGCACAAAGATGGGAGACCAAAAAGGGGGTATAAGATGCCACTTTTTTTTGAAATCAGCAAAATCTGAACTTCAATGAGAAATTGAGGATAGTTACACTCAAAATTTTAAAATGTGAAAAAAACAAGAGTTGTTCTACTCCAAATCTAGTTTCTAAACTACTAATTTATTTTAGAAATGGTGGAGATTAAGGCCCTCAAAAAGGGGGAGCACAAAAAGTGGTCATATTTTTTGTGAAAAAAACATAACACAGCGTCTAGTGTGTTCCCCCTAAAATGTTAACTTTTAAAAAAAAAACATTAATCGCTCTAGTGACAAATTAGCTAACACCACCTAGTTTATCCCACATTTTTCTACTAATTGTTTGATTAAAGTTTATGGTGGTGCTCAAATCAATAGATTGGATTTCCTATGGACTTGCCAATCCAATGCTTGGAAACCTAAGTGATTTGGCCAACTAACAAGTCACAACCAAGGCAAGGTTGGAACTACTACAATTCTGGCTTTGCAAAACCAAGGCTGGTAGGCCTATACCTTGACTTATCCTTCAAGTTACAAGGCTTTTTATAGCACATAAGTAAAACTTCAACCTTCTCTCTCAAGTATGGAAAGGCACTTGAAATAAATCTAACTGAAAGAAATATATCATGAACTGTAAACTAAAATACTTTAATTAATTGAAAGAATGTTTAGTAAATGTGTATGTAATTTAAAATGAATAGATAGATAAGATATCACAAAACTATAAAAAATGAACTGAATAACTATAATCCAAATAATGATTAGACTAGTGCCTTATTCTACCATGGGAGATAGAGTCAAGATCATTCCAATCTTATGTTCAACCTTAGAGACAGTTTTACAAGAAAAATTATCACTTCAAAGGTGTTATGGAATGTATATGCAACCTAAAACAATTTCAGAGATATTTCAAAAGGGTAGTACTTCTCAGATGACAAACCAATTGACTAAGGCCTCAATCAACAAAATTTAACCATGCAAAATGAGAAAACCAATTGAAAATATAGACTATGAATCAAATAAGGAAGCATGAACATCAAACTATCACTTTGAAGAAGTTCTATT
>JAGRRI010108120.1:0-14881 GCA_018584345.1 Thuja plicata
ATTTACATGTAAAATGGTTTTAAAACTCCATCTTTGTATGTTCACATGAGGATTACGAGTTTTAAATGAGTTTATAATGTGAAGGTCGGTTTTTAATCTCCCATTACATATTTTGTCTTTTAAAGTTTTCTTGTAAATATGCATTAGAAAACTCATAAGTCCTTAAACATTAAATCATGTGCAAAGGCGGTGATTTTTGTGTCTATTGCATATCATATTTGAACATGTGTTTTGTTTTAAAATCCATTACAAGTCAATAGTGGAGATTTTAAATGCATTTACGTGTATTTAAAACAAAGTTTAAAACACATGTAAATGGACCAAAACAGCCTGTCATTAGTCTAAAGGTGGAGATTTTTCATCTCATTGCATATACATGCTACATATATATATAAACATATTAATATGTATGCGTTTTGCATTTACAATCCCGTTTAAGTTTTAAGTGGTGATTTTCAAAATCCATTACATGTTTTGATATGCATTCAAACATATGCAATGAATGATCCAAAACGTGTTATGGTATTAGGGCATGTAAAGTATAGTTAAATCCACGTTTTTAATTTTGTTTTGACTCTCAATATTAAAGGTGGCGATTTTTATCACTTACACATTTTAAATGCCTTTGTATTATATGCGTTTGGCAATATAAAGTGCGTTTTTACTCTTTACATGGTGCATTTGGATTAAAAACCTGTATAGATTGTCTATAGCCAAAAATGCTGCTTTCTCCATATGCATTGCAGGTTAAAAAAACCCGTTGAGAGGTATTTGTGCTTCCGTTTGAACTTATATAGCCCATTTTTGGGCATTGTGAGCACAATCGACCCATATTGGAGCTGCGTTTGGCTTGGAAAAGCCCATTTTTAATCATTTTTGAGCCAAAAACGATTTGTTCTTAACTGTAATCTTCAATCTAAAGCCCGTTTTTGGTCTGTGAGAGTGAAAACGCCTCAAGTATTACATGTTTTGGGTTGTCTAAAACACGTTTTTGGTATTCTCAAGCAAAAAGCGCCTTTATCAAGGGCTGCATTTTGGATTCCAAAGCCCGTTTTGAACATTCATAAGCAAAAATGGCAAGTTGGGCATTGTTTGCAAGTGTTTCATATGTGATTGCAAGGAAAAATCCCGTCCTTGTGCAAGCATCTACATTTGCAAGTTTGAATCTTTCTTTCTTGTTGCTATTCCTTTGCATTTTTCCTCTCATTCATGGTCATTTGTCAAAGATTCAAAGAGGACTGAGTTTTGCATTCATTCTTGTGAAGATTTGGTCAAACTTGGCTGCCTATATAGTTGAAACTTGGGGATCTTTTCCCAAATTCGAACCAGCAAAGCTTTGGATTTTTTCTTCAAAGTTCAAGCATCTTTTCCTTAACATTTTGTTCCAAGTGGTGCAAGTTATTCATGTCTCAGCAGTCTTGCTACATGCTACGTGGTTGGAGATTCAAAGGAGGATTTTTTGGCTTCAAGCAATGCAAGTTCTTCCCAAGAAGAGATGCAAGTTCTTCCCTTCATTAAAAAGCTCCAAACACTCATTTTTCTCGCATATGTAGTTCGGATTTAAAACCTCATTCATAAGGTTGTTCTACCCAAGAAGAAGAAGGTTTTTTTCCTATATGTAATGCAAGCTTAAAAGTCCACCTATAAGTGTTTTCCATGCACTTTTGACACTCTTTCAATGTGTACAAATGAGCATGAAGAACCTGTTTGTAGGCGGCAAGTACTTTCCAAAATGACATGTAATGGGACTTAAAAACCCCACTTACAAGAGGATGCAAGGAGGTGAAAAATGGAATGATGCGGGCATAGAATGCTTTCAAAACTGATTTCAAGTAGGCGATTGGTTGATGCCATCAATATAGAACAATCAAGGATGCAGATTCATTATTCGGTTCGAGATGCTTTCACCAAACTAGAACACATCAATCATCAGGTATCCTGTAGCAGCATAAGGACCAATAAAGGATGATGTAATAGAAGTCGTATCTTGAAAGACACTTTGGATTTTTTCATCATATATTTGTAATTTGTATTTGGCAAATCACATGTAATGTAAAAACAAGATGTAATTACATGTGATAGTATCACGTGCAAAGCTATTTCTTGTAATCATGTTGCAAGTGCTTTAAGCCTTGTAGCATTGAATAAGTCAATATTAGTTAGTTAGTTAGAGAATAAGTCAAGGTAGTTAAGGGTTTTCTCCTTTCTCCACCTTTCTCTCCACTCTTTTCCTATATAAAGGAGGGAGCTCATTGTAAATAATCATCTTTTGGCAAGGCAAGAAAACTCTGCCAGTTTGTATATGCACTCTAAGACTTTGAACTTAGATGTAGATTTGAATTGCTTTCAATAAAAGAGGCAGGTTGTTTTGAGACTTTGTGCCAATACAATCTATTATGTGATGACATTTTCTTGAGTTGATCGTGAGTTTTGGTGCCTTGTTCAAGAGGGATTTGAATTTAATTGTGCAGACTTTGAGCTGCCTATTGCATTCACAGTTATACTTCAATTCGAATTGTGAAGACTTTGTGCTTCAAAAGGAAGAATTGCTATAATTGATAGTGGCTGGAATACTTGGAACTGAAGACTTTGTGCTTCAGTTGTAAGTATTTTTATTTAAGTTTGTGGATTCTCAGTATGAGAATTTGCGCCTTAGTGTTTATGCAGATTATAGAATCTCCATTCAGAATAAGCGCAGGAGACTTTGGGTTCTTGTACCTATTCCACCTAGTATAAAGTTTGTTGTTCTTACGTCAGCCCCTAAGCTGCCGATATTATCGTAGCAATAGGTATCTTTTTGTTAAGTTGAAAGTTGTAGATGTTAGTAAATCATTCCTGAAAAAAGAGGAATTGATTAGATGAACCTTTATTTTGTAACTTAAGTTAAAATCCTATTGAAGCCACCTACAGTAAGGAGGGAGCCTCCCCTCTTGTTGAGAGGAGAGACAAATCTCATGAAATGTTGCCTAAAATCATAGTTTTGTAAGTTGTGGTCACGGTAACTTACAAATTTTTTAGCCAACACTGCAGTCAGTCCTTGGCCCTCGGTGCACGACTGTCGCCTAAGGCCAATCCACAAATGTCAAAGGCTCAATACCATAGAGTGCCTTGAAGGGTGACATAGCTATTGACATGTGATATGTAGTGTTGTAACAATGCTCCCCTAAATGCAACCAACAAACCCATGTTGAAACGTAGTTCCTGAGGTAAGCCTCCAAAATGTACCGAATGACACACCTGAACTGTACAGACACTTCCACCGTACTCAACAACACACTTCCACTGTACGAGGCAACACTTTCACCGTATTAGTCAAAACTTTCACCGTACTAGTCAGCACTTCCACCGCACGATGCCACACTCCACTCGTACGACGAGTACGAAAACTCCACCTGTATGGAACTACCATCGCACGGTTAGCTTCCACCCACACACTACTTACCCGTACAACATCATTCCACATGTACGGATCACACCGTACGGTACTTGGCACTTAGTAGTTGGTTGTTTACTGTTGACAGTTGGCAGTTGGAACTCGACACTTGGCAGCAGTTGGCACTTGGCACCTTTCGACACCCTTCAGTTCCCTTCGACACTCAACCTTCGACACTTGGTACCTGATGACTGAATATTATACTCGATCTACACAGAATAAGAATGGCTATTATTATAATCCAAGGTAACACAACAAACCATAGAAAATGAAATGCTATCAATTGTAGATTTATATTTTCAAATTATATGTAGATGCACAAATTTGTCTTCGTAGAAGACTTCACAGATTTGACAATGAAGTACATAGGGAAATATTTGAACAGATATCTCCAACGACAGACTAGGGTGAGGGAATGACTCCCACCAAAACTGTGAATATAGAATAGGGAGGATCTTGCACCTTCAAAACTGCAAACAATGCCTAATTCCAACTGGAATCACAAATACATAAGAAACATAAAATCCACGACTACCTACAATACCAACCATGGCCTTATAAAGAGCTCCAGGAAGTTTCCCGAAGGGTTACAAATAGGCCGACATACTTTATTTATTATTTTATTACTTGGGCCCCCTTTTATTAATTAATTAAAGGTCCTTTATAATATTATTTAAAATTTGGGACCACTTAATTAATTAATTTAATTAAGTCGCTTTATTAGAAAATTGGGGACATCACAGACTGGTCGGGGGTCCACATTAGCAGAGCAAAATGACGGATATGCCTTAGCGTATCTGTCAAAAGGGGTGAAGCAATAGATAGAATGAAATGGTAGATGGGCCTTGGCACATCTACCAAAACACTAGGGACAAGGTCAAGCAAATTTGTCGGGTTTGCAGCTTGGTAGGCCAGGAGAGCAGGCATGCACGATGAAATAGCGGAATTGCTATGTGAAAGGGCAGATAGGCTATGCAAGATGGCAGATACAGAAAAAATGGGTGAGGAAGTAGAGGGAATTGTCATTACAGGTGAAATGGTCTATAAACTGGCAGACATTCCTAGTATTACGACAGATGGGATATGTGAAAGGGCGGATATGCTCTGGAACAACAGATATGCAAGCGATTATGGCAGATACACGAGCGAAATAGAAAATATGTGGGATTTGATGGTGGCCCGTGCAATGACATAACAAAGGTGACATGTGGGATTACAGATGGGCTTACTGACAAGGTGGATTTGCCTATAAATGGTAGATATGACAAATTCTTGGGCGGATTGGCTAGATATCAATGCAGATATGCCTTGTGGGATGGTGAATGCATCCTGGAACAATGTGGAGTGGAGGAGAGAGGTTTGTCAATGAATGGGTTTGGGGGGGAATGAGTGGGTGTAGAAGGGAACCAAAGATTGATTAGAGGGATGGTTGTTTAGAAGAACGCAAGAGATTGATTGGAAGGGTGATGGAAAGTAAGGGAAAATGGTAGATTCATGTTAAGGAGGTGGGGATTGATGGGTTGGGTGGCATTGGACTGAAAGGGGATAACCTAGAGCTAGATACCAATGACAAGGGACGTAATAGGTGATGGAATGATATGATAGGACAGATTGAGGGATGGAGGAGATGACAGGGGAGTTGGAGAGGGAAGCTTGATGAGACAAGGATTGATGCATGGAAGGATTAGCGATGAAGGGATGAGGAAGATAAGGATTGGGGATGAAGGGATGGATATAAACAATGATGGGGAGATGGAAAGATTATGGATGATGGGATGGAAATAGATAAGGTTTGAAGATGAAATGTGGATGTGATAGGGCCTCTAAGGATTATGTTACCAAGGAATAAGATGCCCCCACTTAGGATATGTCGTGCATGATGAGGCTTTAGGAGGGGTATTGAAATATTCCCTATGGATATTTGCTCCATATTTTTCCAAATGTTCCACAGGAATTCATACAAACATTTTGCATGCAAACTGATTTTTATGTATCCAATAAATTATACTAAAAATCATATAATATCAGAGTGAAATAGAGATGTGAAATCAAATATGAATATTGCCATCAAAATAGATAAATTATTATAACCTTATTTTCCAAACGGATATGAAATACCTCTATTACTGCAAGTTTGTCTTCAGATAAATACTTCACAAATTTGCTTAGTTGTGAATTTCATTGCGAATCCACCAAAGAAATGAATTCGGTTTTAGTCAATCCACCAAGAAATCCTGAAGGTTTCCGTCTTCAGGTTTCAAAAGTGAAAGCTAGAAGCTCCCAAAATCTCCAAGAGAAAATAATAAACCAAGCATAAAATAAGCATGCCGCAAATGAGCCTCTCAATATTCTTTTATAGCACATCCTTGTGACTCTTCACTTTCCTTCTGATTGTCTCTTGGTATTCCTTTTCTAAGCCTCTTTATTACCCTCCTTTAAATTAAAATGATTTTATTAATTTTCACTAAGCTCCATTTAAGTCATTTTAATACTTTATTAAATAATTACATTAAGAGATTGCTTGCCCTCAAGCAATCTACACCTACATGCTAAAACCAAAGCCTAAATCCCATATCAACCCTAGGAATGTTGCTCTGCCAAATTGTTGCGCTACTCTAATATAAACATTACCATACCTGGAATTGTGAAGCCACTCATCAAAATCCCACTAAAATAATGTACCAAACATACCACTGCCAGGATCCCAAATCATCAAGCTATCACAACAGTCAAATATGAAGTAGTAGTATCTTAAGGAGCTATCAACATTGAACAACTCTACAACTCCAAATGATCTCCCATGGAAGTGCCAAACACCCAACATAGGCACACGAAAAAATCATATCAACCCATCCTATGTTCTTGGTGTAAACTAGAACAACTCCCATAGGCCTGAAAACTCTAAGAAAGTTGAAATTAATGCCATGTAATATATTTTGCCAAGGTAACTCAAGTTAGACCACATCAACAAATTCCCTGCCAGTCACAATCTTGGATAATAGAAAGAATAATCCCTTCAACCAAAAAGTAAGAATCTCAGTATCTCCTCTCTTGAAATCCCAGAAAAGATCCTGATCTATCACTACCAAGGGACCAAAATAGAAGTCAACATAACAAATCCCGACATCAACCAACCAAGTATTACTTTTGCAGTCAACCATTGAAAACATGATACTGACAGTTAACCTCCAAAAGGGAGTATCCCAACAATCCCAACTCACTACAATCAACCCATCATCATTTGAAAACACACATAATATTGCTATGAAGTGATTGCAGTAACTCAAATTCCCTTAAGTGGAAGTGAAGAATAATTAAGTTGTGCCCAAAGGATGTACCACAACTAACTGCACTAAAGTTTGCAAGTGCACAAAAATCAGACATTGAATACATAGGAGTTATGGGTATGGAAGTAGCTAAAAATTCATCTCCTATGATCAATTCATATCTACTATCCACCCTTAACTAGGAACTAGTCATTTGTTGAACCAAAGAATCCATCCAGCTCATTTGTAGATCAGAAGCTAAACTCATGTGTAAGCTGATCGGAAAGTGGGCGGCAGTACTACTTCAGAAATTGATCCACTATTCCAATCATGTGACCAAAACTCATCACTAAAAACTGCGCTTGGGTCGCAAATCCTGCAATCAATTCCATTCTCATCACTAGAGTCAGAAATAACTCCCCCATCCAGCTCAAAAAGTGGATTAGCAAATGTCCAATTAGCTTCCACCTCAAACAAAGAATTGTCAACCAACTTGTAATGTCCCCTGTTGGGACCTTAATTGATTTATCCTAAAAATCTCAATTAGGTTTGGATTGTAATGTTCCCGGATAGGATCAATCATTTATCTCATTAGATTTAAGTTATCTTTAATGCTCATGTCCAATCGTTTTACTATTCTATCTCAAGATGGAAGGAATAGGTGTTATTCAAGGTGGTTAGAGACCAACTGCAATGGGCTCCCTTAAAGTTTATAGGTCCAAGCCCGAACTATTGGGACGCTGATCCCTACCCTATTTTGGGACAGATAGCCATTGCTTGGATTTATACAAGCCCCTCCTTGGTAACATCTAGACTTTCCCTCTTAAGTCAAATTGTATACAAGATTAAATATGAGTACATTGTATAATTATAAATATTACTTGCATGCTCAAATATATTTATCGACAATTTAATAATTTTAATATATATGTTTATACGTTTATTATCTTATTATATATTTTTTGTACAGTATGAAATATTATTCAGATTATTCTTTGTTTCAGATATAAATAATAATTTCCTATTCTTCCTTCTGAAAAGTACTTATTATATTTGTAATCCCTTATTTAGTATTGATTCTCCATATCCTCTTGATATCTTCTTTACCAGATATATAGTATAGACGAACACATCCCTTATATATATATAAAATTCTGATTATTATTATTCATATATATTTTCTATATCTATATTACTTTATATATATTTTATGTTTCACTACCCTTAATGGCGTATATACATATCATCCTATAATTCGGTATCTATTTCAGATACGTTCAGCCTTATTTGTTATTACACTATGCTTACAGCATAGTCAATGACTTATTTAGAGTATCTATTATTTTTATACCATTATCTTATTCTTTCTTATCTCTTCCCCTGTGAAGAGTAACAATTATATTTTATAATCTTTATTCTTTTATTCCTTTTCTATTCCATTATTACTAATGAGTATATATATTACTGGATTAAATATTAGATCTTTCAAAGATGGATAGACACATTATGTATAGATGATTCTGATTTCATCTTTTTTAACACACACACACATATATAATAGACTATATAAGTGTAGATATATATAAGGGCTAAACAACCTTATATATATTATATATATTCAAAGTGATCTAATGCCACTTGAGAAATATTACTGAAATTGTCTTACATACCGTAATTCTTATTTAGACCAATCTACAAATGCTGTCACAGTGAGCACTGAGTGTATATCTCTTTTTAAATATCTTGTTTTTCCTGATCGGTGATTCCCAAATGGGAGTAATTGAATCTCCTCTTATACTATGTATGGTGAAAGGATGCTTTCAAGGGATGCGCCTGTCTCTTCATAACAGCTATTCAATAATTCAAACTCCTTAATTAAGCTTTATTCATGCGTTAGTTCTACAATATCGATTAATATTAATATTAGCTGCATCATGTTCTCCTTGTTGACATGGATCCCCAGGATGATCATATCTTTGCTAGTTCGTATATGATCGCACATGTATGCATAATTTATGCTTGGTCAAGTGTTGCATATGTGTAAGAGTAAACTTAGATTTTATTTTCACCTTAGTCGCCATCTGAAAACCAAGGCACGTTACTTGTATTTAATTAACCGTATTCTCTACCAATGATATTGATGTATTTGAAGGTAGAGCCAACTGCTAAGTAATTCCTTTAGAATCGATGAGGACTGATGTGTACGATACTAGTGGTCAATTATAAAGGGTGCTGAATATGTTCCTCTTTGCATGAACTATGAATAATGGTCAATGGTCTCTAATACGACCGCCCATCGGATAGTTTACTAGGGATATTGTTATCTGCTAGTCTACTAGTCTGATGTATATCATATATCATGATTGTTTCATAAAATTACTGATTAATTATCATCGACTAAGAGATTATGATTGATTAATTTTACTTATTTCATTTATCTATTCTATATTTTAATATTATTCTTTTATCTATTAATTTCTCCTTTATTATTATTATTATTATTATTTATTTAATAAAATAATATTATTTAATTATTAATAAATCCTATCTTGGAAAGGGAACATCACACAACTACATATTATCCAACTCATATTGAAGTTTTGGCTGGTCCAAAAATTTATTACTTGATCTTTTGGGACAGTTATCCAAATCATAAGTTTGTTGTATGTTGTCAAGTTCCTCAATCACTCCCTTGAAAAACTCAGTCCTTCCTCTGTTCTCCCGCTCCTTGAACTGATTAGTGACAACAATCTAGTTTTTTGCTTCTTGAAGAGTCATCAATATCTCCTGTGTATCGTCAAGCTCCATGATGAGCTTATTGACCTCATCCTCCTTTTCCTTTAATTTATCAGCATATACTTCAACAATCTTTAAGATATGATCCCCGTCTGAAGGTAAACACAAATAATCAGATTTCATTGATTCCAGAGTCACTTTGACCACTTGCAAGTCTGCAAAATAAAAATCACATTCCATGCCCGTTTGTCTCCTTTCAATTTGAGCCTTCTTGTAGAGGTCTTAAATGATCTTGTGAGTATCATAATAATGCACTAAGGCTGCAACATTCATATCACCAGTAACCTTCAGCTGATCCTTCAAAGTATGTGTATCAACACCATCATTTTGAAATGCCTTCTTTGGTTGGTCCTCCAAATCAGCTCCTTGAGAGTCAACTTCTTGGTAATTTTTAGAATCACAAGTTAATGCAACCCTTTGGTCAATAGACACTTCGTCATCTTCTGTAAAAATTTCAGATTCATAAGGTACACCTTCTAAGAACATGTTGATCTCATCCTTTTCAAAATTTTGCAAATGGGCATCCTTAATGATATTTACACTCTCACCAAATTGAGAACCTTTCAAGTTGTCAAAACACTATCCTGCATAAGTGAATTGCTACTATAAAGAACACATGATTCATCATACCTTTCACTAGTGTTGTCAATGTCATCATAGGCCTCCAATTCCTTGTTTGTCTGATCTGTGTGCAAAGTCAAGGCTGCTGCTATGTCATCATTTTCAAGCAAATTCTTAGCATGTAAAGATTCATAAACTTCATTGGAAACATCTTGAGACTCCAACATGCTCTCTCCTTGAGTAAGACCATCCTCATCTAAATCTTTGTCAATAACAACTTCCAAGTCACCAATATAGAGATTCGTATATCATTTATTTATAACAACGGTTGAATCCGTCTCGTCGCAAACATTTGTGTTATTATGTTGAAACCAAACTTCTTCATCGTGTTGGTGCTCAAATCAACAGATTGGATTTCCTATGGACATGCCAATCCAATGTTGGGAAACCCAAATGATTTGGCCAACTAACAAGATTCAACCAAGGAAAGGTTGAACATTTTGCGATTCTGGCTTTGCAGAACCAAGGCTAGTAAGCCTATACCTTAAACTTATCCTTCAAATCCTAAGGATTTTTATAGCAGTAGAACACACCTCAAATCCTCTCTCTCAAGTATGGCAAAGGCACTTGAAAGAAATCTATCTGAAAGCAATATATCATAAACTGCAAACCTGAAATAATTTGAGTAATTGAAAGAATGTTTAGAAAATATATGTATAAATGGAAAAGAACAGATGGATAGGATGTCACAAAACCTTAAACAATAAACTGAATAACCATAATCCAATTAACGAGTAGGTCAGTGCCTTATTCTATCACCGGCAATAGAGTCAAAATCATCCCAACCCTACGTACAACCTCAGAGACAGTTTGCAAGAAACATATCACTTCAAAGGTGTTCAAATGAGCATGTGTCTCAAGATAAATCCACAGCTATTTCAATTGAATTTAACTTTTCAAATGACAGACCGATTGATTGTGGCCACAAATCAATTGAATATAACCATGCATGATGAAAAGACCAATTGATAATAAAACTGTAAATTGAATCAAAAGTATGCAACATCTAACTATCACTTTGAAGAAAATCAAAAGCTTTTATCCAAGGGACTAATCGAAAATGAAATTGAATCAATTCCCACAGATGAAAGAAAAAACACTTATCTTTATTGATTTTGAAAAATGCAACATTTAACTATCACTTTGAAGAAAATCAAAAGATTTTATCCAAGGGACTAATCGAAAATGAAGTTGAATCAATTCCCATAGATGAAAGAAAAAACACTTATCTTTATTGATTTTGAGAAAATGGTACATCCAAGTTCATGTTACAAGTAGTTGATCCAACTGCCCAATCTATAAAATATTGTATCTTATTGTTGTTGTATCTTTATGTTTACATTTTACACCACATATATATGTGGATGAATAGTTGTCACACCCCTTTAGGGTCAAGAGACACCACCCTATGTTAAAATTTAAAAACTTCTTTTGAATAAACTAATCAACAAACAAACTAATAACTACCTATCTTTCGGATTTGGGTTTGGTCGAAAATCTAAAACAGATTGTACGAACATAAGATTTTTACTGGAGATAGGAAATTTATTTTCCAAACTGGGTCTGTTTTAGATTTTCATTGTTTGATCATTTTCATTCTATGTCGACATCATCATTACAGAAGGTCGAAATTCCAGCATCTTTGAAACCTTCGCTTACAAAATTTTGATTGTTCCTATCATTGAGCTTCCTTAATCCCTCAACTTTTAATTGAAAAGTAATATATTTTTGAATCCCATTTCATGTACTCCATCATATCATCAATTATTGGGCATGGAGTTTAGGATGCCATTTTTTAAAGATTTTTATCACTATATAGGACTCCAAATTTTGCCAAAAATTTAGAGCTCCAAAAGGATCTTTCTTGGGGCGTATGCTCCCTGTGAGCATAGCGAGATCCCAGTTATCTCTGGAGAAGCAGACCATTAGTTTATTATCCTCTTCATAAAATATTTTTCTGAACTTAATTTGGTGGCCTATGGCCCCCAAAATGAATATTATTCTTTTCCTCTGTCAAAGATTTGATTCTGATCATGCAAGACTTGGAATCTCCTGAAAATGATATTATATCGTTCCTTTTCCTTATCAACTAGAATAATTGAAAATAGACAAGTTTCAGAATTATTTAGCCGTAACATCTGATCCCTTGCTGTGTTAGATGTATCATCCTTATAGAGAATACTTATTGGTTCAACCTCATCAATGCAGTCTTTGGCTTTTGATTTGTGTTTTTCCTTTGAGAAATCATCAGGTCCACCGTGTTCTTTGCTGAATGGAGAATCCCTATGCATTTGATCAGTCATACAAGTATTTAAATTAAGTTTTTCTGCTTTGATATCTCCTTGCACACAATTTGCCCCATTTCCAATCTCCAGATATTGTTTCTGCTCACATAAAGGCTTTGAAGATAACTCATATTCAAGAACTAAAACTTCTTTTATATCAATAATCTGATCAGATAGGATATTTGGATAATTTTCAGAACTTTTCTTCAACATATTCTCCTTATTATGTCTGTTTGATTCTATCTCATCTTCACATGTCTGATACAACTTCTGCTCATAGGATGAAATGATGCACGTCTCATTTTCTGAATACACTTCCCCATACGTATTCCGAGTTTCATCATCCTCAAAATGATCACTAGGCCCACTGTCTTTATCATGATGTTGATAGACTTGATTGCATAGAAAATATTCTTCAACTGATGGATTCAAGGGCATAGACATATCTTCCTCTACTTCCTCTTCAAACAATGGAATCAGGAACATAGAGAGCTCGGGCATATATCCATGAGAGCTTTCATCAAGATCATCGGATGTTTCATCAACAAGATTAATATCTTTATTGATATTATTTTCTGAAACTTCCTGTTGTTCATATGTTGTATGTTGTTCTATTTCATCTCCGTTATTTGATTCTTGGAAATTATTTTTTTGATCTAGTACCTCTTGAATATATATTGATCCATTAACTTGTTTACTGTGATGGATTGAGAAAAAAATTTCCCCATTTCTCTGAACATGTTTCTGATATTCACTGTCTAATAAATCTGAAAGGTCTTCTGTACTAAGAAGATCGTCTTCTTCATTATCATGGTTATTGATATCTGTTTCGATGCAAATCTCACCATGTACAGATTCTTCTTCAACTTGATCCGAATTTTCTTCCTCCGTGTCATCATTCTTTTCTTTTTTATCTATTTCAACACAAATGTCAACAACCTTTTCATGTACAGGAGTATCTTCAGTCTGATCACAAACTTCAGTTGCGTTCAAATTTGGAGCACTTGTAAATTTTTCCCTGTATTCATCCTTTTCTACCATCAATTCCTCACATATTTGATCAAGAAAATCTCTCAATTGAGAATCATGGTATATTGCTACCTTGTGAAGTTTATCTATTAGTTCCCTTCCTAGAGGCCTGATATCTAGAGGTATTTCCCGATAAATCTTTATCATTCTCATGAACAAATGTACTGTAGGTTCACCTTCATATCTTTCCAAATTGAAGAAGGCATCAAGTGGAGACATGTTAAGATCCTCTTCCATACTGCAACTTTTGTCTTCATACTGTTCATAACACATGTCGTCTTCTTCGCCACTGGCATCATGAAACATATCAAGAAACCATTTCTCAAACTATCTTCATGATGAAATGGACTGTGTAGGTAATGATTCATATTCTTTTTGTGCATAGTCCTTTAAAGTCGTGACAAATAACTTCATCACCTGATCTTCTGCACAAATCTCATAATCTTCTATAAATGTATAAAACACATCCAAGTGTTGCAGTGCCGATTCATCCCATTCTCCATGGAACTTTGGTATAAGTTGTGAAAGTTTAGGGAATAACTTATTTGGGATGCACTGAAATCTCCTAAGATCCAATGGCCTGATGCCATCTGGAATAAATGGTTTTCTTTGAAATGGCTGAGACATCCTGAAACAAAATTGTCCACCTTTTCAAAGAGGAAAACTACCATCTCTTTCTAAATCTTTTCCCTCTGTAGATTCACTGATTTAGAAATTTTACTGAATAGAGTCGCCACCTCTTTCGAGGAAAATGTTGTTTTGCTGGTCTTCTGGATTCTTCCTTCTAGTAGAGTGCACTTTCAAACAAACTGGTACAACTATTTTCTGATCTGCGAAATCTGAAACTCTGGGTGACTTCACAATACCTATTGTAAGCAACTCTCCCCAGCAAAGTCACCAATCTGTTGGTGCTCAAATCAACAGATTGGATTTCCTATGGACATGCCAATCCAATGCTGGGAAACCCAAATGATTTGGCCAACTAACAAGATTCAACCAAGGAAAGGTTGAACCTTTTGCAATTCTGGCTTTCCGAAACCAAGGCTGGCAAGCCTATACCTTAAACTTATCCTTCAAGTCCTAAGGCTTTTTATAGCAGATAGAACACACCTCAAATATTCTCTCTCAAGTATGGCAAAGGCACTTGAAAGAAATCTATCTGAAAGCAATATATCATAACCTGCAAACCTGAAATACTTTGAGTAATTGAAAGAATTTTTTGAAAATATATGTATAAATTGAAAAGAACAGATGGATAGGATGTCACAAAACCTTAAACAATAAATTGAATAACCATAATCCAATTAATGAGTAGATCAGTGCCTTATTCTATCACGGGCAATAGAGTCAAAATCATCCCAACCCTACGTACAACCTCAGAGACAATTTGCAAGAAACATATCACTTCAAAGGTGTTCAAATGAGCATGTATCTCAAGATAAATCCACAGC
>MU222645.1:0-16136 GCA_018584345.1 Thuja plicata
TTTCCATTCCACACTAAGGTGCGATTGCTAATTGATATATATTCTGAAAAGATACTTTGTATTGGCTTGAGAATATTCAATGCCCAAAATAGTAGCAGAACTATGGAAGGAAAAGAGGCTACACAGTCTATTGGAGAAGAGTTTAGTAAACCTAGGCATATATTTTATAAGGTTGTTTATGGTTGAACAAGGTTGTAATGACAAAAAGTGGTGAGTTATATTAAATTTTTTAAGCATTTTATTTTTGTCTCTATGCATCAATAAATTCTTTATAGTAGGATGAAGTTGAGTTTTGTCTTGAAGTGGTTATATAGTTTATGAACACTATGTTAATATTAGTGGAATGTCAAAGATTTGGGTGATAGAAGAAGTTTCTTTTCAAAGGGTGTAAATAAAAATCAATTGGAAAAAATATTATACCAATTTGGATTCAAGGAGAGATAGCACGATATTGGTGAAGATAATCCCAAGTGCAAAGGATTTGATGTAGGTTGATATATGTTTTAATTTTCCAATAATATGATAACACCACTGAAAGTGGGAATTTTCGTATATGGTACCTAACTAAATTAAATTACATGTATTTTTAGAACCTAGGAGAAGAACTTACTTAGTACAACACTTAAACACAACAAAATATACCTCCATAAATATCATTGCAAGATTTAGAAGAAGAATCTTTAAAATGAATCATTGTGTGTGGTAATCTTCGAGCAAAATATATAAGCCACAAAAGATGGAATAATTAAGGAGGGAAAATTTATCCCTAATAATTGGATCTACAAACTACGGAAGAAAATCCTTTAGAGGTCATCATAAAATAGATGATAAGGAACCTTAGAGGAAATAGATTGTTACCTCAGGATGAAGTTAGTGAGTTTCTCATTAGGTTGTTTCTTAAAATGAACAAGGTCAGTGATTTGGACCTTGAGCTACCAATGTGTAGTTGTGAATCACCATCGCCATCAAAAATTTTTAAATTTAGGATGTTGAATCTTTTGGGTAGGGAATCATTAAGGATGTGATTAGCAAGTGGGATATGGAAATTCTATGTTGGAAGAAAAACTAATTGGTGGTGTTGGTTAGTTTGGCCAATTTTCACTACATATGACTTGTATTTTGTAATATGATGTTTATAAGTGGGTCACAGGCTAGAGGAGGGAGGTGAAGAGGTGCAACACTCGTTCCAGTAGTAGCATGAGAAACTCAAACATTAACAATGGCTACAAATACACTAAGTACAACAACATGAATGGTAAAAATAGTCATAGAAAAGCTAAGTGACAATATATTATTATACCCTAATAGAGTTTATGAAAGATTAAGAGTAGGTTTGATAGGACCTTTTATTGAATTTATTACTAGGGGATCAAATGTTGGGCATGTATCCATCATGTGGACTAATATCCCAAGCATTATGATATACGACTATGGACTAGTGATGTTGGAGTATGAATTTTGTAGTTTAGGAACAATGGTGGGTACATGCGTCTCTATAATATTAGTTAAAAGATAAATAATCTAAAGACTCTTTTGATATGAGATGAAAATCTCTCATAGATTACAAATGATGGAGCTAGATTTAGGAGGAAAATTCTCATGGTTAAGCAACCACTCCAGGTCCCTCAAGTTCACTTCCAAGGATTGAATATGATAAAATTAAATTGTAAGAGTAAAATCATGGTCCATAAGAAGAGGTATAGGTGGGATATCTATTGGCATGTTATTTTGATAATTTACTTAGAGTATGATGTATATGGGGCCCCAGAACTAGGAGGAAAGGAATAAGCATCAAAAGTATCCACAAATCCAAAAACTATGGGACCCCGTCTTGTGGGACTATAATGATCAATAAGAACATTGGATTTTCCACTCTTTATCACAATTCAAAATTCTATCTGGGTTGTGAATCTAATAATCAAGCTTTACAATCTCCATGTAACTCTAAGAATGAGAAATAGGTAACAAGATAGGAAACAAAAGTGATATTGTATGCAAGTATTACCTCTCTGCAACTTCACCACCCAAAAAGATTTTTTGAACTTCTGTCATGGAAGAAATTGCTGGGGGGGAACCTCCTCCCCAACCCAAGGACCCTACACTCGACCTAATTTTTGACTCCAGGAAAGGTACTTTGGATTCCCTATAACATCCTACTCCCAAGGTTGACTAGAAAGGTCTGTTGGTTGGGACCTAGGTGGATTCTGACCCCACCCCAACGCTTGCTATCCTAATAGAGGAAGGTACAAAGATCACTCTCCCCAACTCTATTGTCGAAAAGAACATGGCAAAGCTTAACTTGGCTCTAGTTGGATGCTTCTTCAACTTATGACCCTCCATCGACATTGTTCGTAAATGGGTGGGAAACTAATGGAAACTAAAGGGGAGTGCGGTGGTGTCAGCCATGCCCGGAAGTCTCTTTCTCTTGCACTTTATGGCTACTAAGGACCTGTCTTTCATCCTCTCTGGATCTTGGCTCTATGGGAAACACCTTCTCACTCTGGCCAAATGGAAACCAGGTTTTGACTCCTCTACAAACCTCAGCTGAATGGCACCTGTCTGGGTCCGTCTCCTCAGTTTGCCTCTCAAGTTTTAGGACAAGCAAGTTTTTAGATGGATTGGAAACTCATTCGGGCACTACATTTTGGTGGATCTTGTAACCCTCTCTAAATCCCATCTGATTTTTTCCCATTTTTGTGTGAATGTGTCTATTAATAAGACTCTTCCTAAATTATCTATCCTTAAGTCTAAGGTGGGGAAATGGACACAAGCTATTGTCTATGAATATGCTACCCTCTTCTATGAATGCTGCAACTCGAAGGGCCACAGGAGGAAGGATTGCAAGGCCCCCAAGAGGCCTGAACCTAAGCTAAAGCAAGCTACTCTAGTGATACTAGCTTCAGAGATTCCCAATGAAAAAGGGGTTGTTGAGACCACGAATCAGGGCTATGATCTCGTATCTGGGTCGGTAGAGGACATGTCTGGTTTGGAAGAGGGGGAAATACCTGTGGGTATTGTGCAAGAGAAATACATAGTTGGGGAGATTAATAAATGTAGTACTGCTACTCCTATAGCCCCCATGTGGGTGGTAAGAAACCCTAACATCCCCAACCTGGGTTTGGAGAACCCACTTTTTTCTAGCCCAGACCTAGCGCTTTTCTAGACAAAACTCAATGTGTATGCATAGACAAAATCCACATCCAAAAGCCTTCCATCACCCACTATGGTGGAAGTGATTCTCAATCCTTTGACCTCGGGGTCCCCGGTGGCCCTGGGATGCTCCACACTCTTGGGAACCATGATGACTGGGGACCAGGAATGGAAAACCAAAAATAAGAAGACCTGGCAAAAGAGAGTGGATGTGGGAGTAGACACCAAACTGGGATGGTCAACGGACAGAGCCAGAAGACAAAGGAGAAAAATAAATGAGATTGCTACAGGAAGATAGGAAACCCTGGACCTCAACCAAAAAGATAAGAAATGATTGTCCTATCATGCAACATTAGGGTACTCAATAATCCCTAGAAATAACTTTCCGTTAAATAGTACATTTTTATTATAAAATTGACATTTTATTAATTCAAGAAGTTAAAATGTCTAAAGATAACTTTGAGGTATTAGCGGGAAGACTCTGGCCTAGGGCCAATTTTTTCTACTCTAAGGCTCAAGGAGATTTGAGAGGTATTTGCAACCTTTGGAACCCTTCCAAGGTCAGGAGTGATGCTCATAGTTTTTCCCACAACCACCTGGCTGTGGCCTTCACTTCCGCATTGGAGACTTGGCTCTATTTTAACATTTATCCCCCAAGTACCCAGCAAGGAAGAATGGGGGTTTGGGATGAGCTAAAGATATCCATCTCCAATCTTCAAGATTCCAAGCTCATGGTTGTGGGAGACTTCAACTCTCCCCTATTTCCCTCTGAGAAATGCGGAGGTATTGTGGACTATTTTAACAACATGGGGGATCTATCCAACTTTGTGGGTGAGTGTAATCTTTATGATGTGGAGCTGAGGGGCAACACCTTCACATGGACTAACAACAGGAAAGGTAACTACCTTATTTAGGTTTTTTTGGATAGGGTCTTACTTTCTTCCACCTGGGACCCGGGTGCTACCTCCTCCCTGGCTGCCCTCCCTAGAATGACATCGGACCACAACCCCCTTCTCCTCAAATGGGTGGATGTTTGATACCAGTACCCAGCTCCCTTTAGATATGAGATTATGTGGGCCTCCCACCCTGGTTTCCATGACAAGGTTAAATATTGGTGGTCCACTCCAGTTAAAGGTTTGGCTATGTTCAGGGTTGCTACCAAGATTGAGATTATCAGAGAGGAGGTTAAAGGTTGGAGAAAACACACCTTTGGTGACATTTTCCATACCAAAAAGATGCTAAATGAGAAACTCGATTCTCTCCAAGGCAAAATGGAAAGGGGTGACCTTTCAGAGGAATTACATTTGGAGGAAGGAAATACCAGGAAAAGCTGGAAAGATACTTTAGCCAATGAGGAAGTCTTCTGGAAACAAAGATCCAGGGTCTAGTGGCTGAAGGAGGGGGATCGCAACACTGCTTTCTTCCATCAATCAGCTTGTAAGAATAAAATAATAAACTCCATCACTAAACTCCAAAACCCTAGGGGTGTGGAGATTTTAGACCCTATCCAACTTGGAGGGATTTCCACTGATTACTTCTCCAGTGCTTTCACCAATTCGTCCCTTCAGGACCTGGTTTCTCTCCAGGAAAATCTCATTGTGCAGCTCCCCAGGGACATCACAGTTGAGGATAATGACATGCTCTTGTCGAGGGTCTTGGATGAGGAGGTTCATAAGGCTATCTTCTCCATGGGAGCCTACAAAGCCCCTAGTTTTGATGGTTTCCCCCCCACTTTCTTCCAAGAGTATTGGGACATTGTTAGTTATGATGTCATTCATGCTACTCAATATTTTATCAGATGAAAAAAACTCTTAAATAAACTCAATGACACTTTTATTGTTTTGGTCCCCAAGTGCGCGGAGCCAAAATTCATGGACTTTAGACCCATAAGTCTATGCAATACTTTGTAGAAGGTATTTTCCAAAATCATGGTTAACGGAATCAAACCCCTGCTTGACAAAATCATCAGCCCCAATTAGAAAGGTTTTGTCCTTGGCAGACAAATTATGAATGCTGCCACCACCACCCATGAAATCATCCACTACATTGACCATAGCAGAGCTGTTGGGATGGACCTCAAGCTGGATGTCTCTAAAGATTATGAAAAAGTCCATTGGAATTTTCTCTACAAAGTCTTGGCTAATTTTGGCTTCTTGGAACAATTCATAGACTTTATTAAGTGTTGCTTGGAGACTGTGAGGTTCTCTATGTTATTCAATGGTAAACCCGAAGCCAAATTTTACACTGGTAAAGGGCTCCGCCAAGGGGACCCCCTGTCCCCCTACCTCTTCATCATCCTTGATGAATTTCTTGGCCAGAATATGATGGAGATGGCCCATACCAGAGAAATTGTGGGGATTAAGCCGACCACCACTCTGCAACCGGCTATCCTACAATAGTTTGTCAATGATACCTTCTTCTTTGGAGCCTCGTCGGTTAGAGAAGTTGGTAAGTGGAAGTAGCTATTGGAAAATTATGCGACAACCTCAGGTCAACATATCAACTATCACAAAAGTCATATGTTCTTCCTCAACATTGAGGAATGGGCCCAGAAAAAGATAATGAATATTTTGGGTTGCCAGGCTGACAAACTTTCTACCACTTATCTTGGCCTCCCATTGATAGTCAAAGACATGAAGAAGGACTTCTGGAATTCTATCCTTGAAATAACCCAAAAGAAACTGGTGGGATGGAAAGGTAAACTCCTTAGCAATGCTGGTAAGCTCCAAATCCTTGCTTCTTCCCTCCAGGGAATTCTAGTTTATTTTTTGTCTATTTTAAAAATATTTGGCTTCATGGTTGACAAGTTAGAAAAAAATCCAACGCACCTTCCTCTGTTCAGGATCAGAATAAAAGAAATGCCTCCCGCTGGTCTCCTGGGATATTTTTTGTCTCCCCAAAACCCTAGGGGGGCTGGAGTTAAGGAAAATCTACAACCTCAATAGAGCCTTCCTCTCTAAGGTTGCTTGGACCATGATACAAGGAAATGTTGACTGGTGCAAAATCATGGAGGCTAAGTATCTAGATGGGGGCCACTTTTGTAAACTCTTTATGGTGCCTGGCCACTCAGGGGGCTCTAAAATCTAGAACAACATCCTCAAATGCAAGAGTACTATAGAAAAAGGAGCCATCTAGTCATTGGGTAATGGACTAGATATCAGATTCTAGGATGACCCCTAGCTACCTAATTCCATCCTTGGGAACTCCCATTTCTCTCAGTTAAAGAATGTCTTGTCCCTTGTTGTTGGTTCCCAGGTTTCCAACTTCATCTCCTATGGCAAGTGGATTGACCTTCTCCCGCACCTCCAGTTCAGACCAGACCTGACCATCCTTACTGCTAAACTCAGGGAACTATTTCTTTTGATCCCCATCCCTTTGATTGATAGACTTGATAGATTTCTTTGAAGACACACTCAACATGGAAGATTCTCTATCAAATCAGCTTATGGTCAGCTTATCAATGACTGTGTTGATGTTTCATTTTGGAAGAAGGTCGAGCAGCCTTAATTAATCCCCAAAGTCAACTTTTTCTGATGGACTACCCTCCATGGGAAAATCCTCACACTTGACAACCTTGCTAAATGTGGGTTTAGCCTTGCCAACTATTTCTGCCTATGAAAGAAATATGTGGAAAGCTCTAATCATATCATGCTCCACTACAAATTTTCTAATGGGGTTTGGCAGGATATTCTCTCAAGATTCAACCTCATGTGGGTGTCTAACTACAACATCAAGGAAACTCTCCTTGAATGACAATCGTCGTCTCAACACCCGCTGATCAAACTCCTCTAGAACCAAATCCCCCTAATTTTTTGTTGGGTCATCTGGAAGGAACGCAACAATAGGATCTTTAGAGAGACTAAACTAAATCCTAAGGAGGTCTTCTATGCTGGCTTTAAACTGATACAGGATAAACTACTAGTGGGGAGCTAGAAAATCCCTTCTTCCCCCCCATCAATTTTTATTGGAAGATTGCCAAGGCCTGGGGTCTTGGCAAGGGGTTTGATAGATTTGATAGCTCTAAACTTAGAGCCAGAAAGGCTGTTGTTTGGGCCCCTCCCTAGGACAATTGGTACAAACTCAATTTTGATGGGGCCACCTGGGGTGGCAGACAGGTGGGAGGGGGAATTATAAGAGATGAATAGGGGGGTCTGGTTTCCTCTTATGTTGGCCCCCTTATTGACCACTTGATTACTCAGGCTGAGGCTATGGCACTCCTATCGGGATTAAATTTCACCCTAAACTGTGGTTGCACTAGGATCAAAATTGAGGGGGAATCCAAGGTCATTATTGAGGCTACTAGTGGTTAATCCTTGGCTGGATGGTAGGTTGACCCTATTTTGTCAGATATCCAAGGGCTAATGCTTCACTTTGTTTAGTCCACCGTAAAGCACATTTACAGGGAAGGGAATTCTGTCGCTAATTCCATGGCAGCCATGGGATTGCAGACGGATGGCATACGATGCTGGCACGCTGCTAATTAGCTACCAAAAATACCTTAAGACCTGCTTGGGCAGGAAATGAGCGAAAGTAACAACAACAACCATGATTTTTGAAAATCAAAATCAGAATCGAGTGCTAAAAGGTAGACCCCATAACAATATCCATTTGCACTTGCCTAGTTTTCACATTTGGAAGGGCCACGTGGCTGCGGATGGTTGGATCTATTTTTGGCAGAGGAGGTGGATTTCTTGCGTCACCCCCTTCATAAAGTGTCATAATGTCTTTTTATGCCATCAGAGATTTAGGTTCATTATTAAAGGATATGGTGAAGATTGTTTTGATTGTAATTATAAATTACAACGCCGCTCACATGTGGTAACCTCGGTGGCTACCTTAGCTACAATTTTTGTGCCTAAAGACAATTATTTTAGTAGGTTTTGTATGCAAAAAGATAGATGCTTAAAGGTCTGTTATTACCGCATTTTTTCCACTTCACACAATGACTTAGCTTTTTTTTCTTGCTCTGGTTTTTTATGGTTTTCTGCTAAGAAGGGTTTCGATCCTCTCTGGGTCTGGAAGTCTTGGGTGAAGGCCACTCAGAAATTCTTTGCAAATATGGGAGGGGACCACCATAGGATTGAACCTAATAGAATTGAGGAAGAATTCACCTCTGACCCAATGGTGATGTATTTCTACAAATAAGGTGGGATTCTGCCCTTCATGAAATGTTTGGATGAGCATGATGAGATGATTTCTTGCTAGTTTGTCAAAAGCTGGAGTGAGAGAAAAGTTACTATTAATAGTATCACCTTTGACATAAATGAAGAGGTGATTGGTAAATCCATGAGCATGGAAACCATAGGCAAAAAGTGGAAGAAAACCACCAAAACCTAGGCCAAAATAGAGTTCAACTAGTTCTTTTCAAATGACGATAAACCTGTGTCTAAGAATGGGGGTTATAGCACAACAGATCTTCCAGAATTATGACTGAAGATGTGTAAGTTCATGATGAAATATTTCACCTGGGAGGGCAGGTTTTGTACATTCTACAACTATCACCTTCCCTTTCTTAATCATATTACACATAAATTGTTAATTTCCATGCCTTTTAACCTTTTGCATTCTTTAGAGAATACGGTGGTGGTCATAACTGAGGCCATCTCCCTGGGAAAAAAACCCATTTTCCTGCATCAGGGGCTTATCTTTAGGATCTACCACTTCCACTGGGCACTCTACCCTCTTCCCATTGTGGAAATTATCCAACTTGCTCAATATAATTTGTCCCCGTCAGTCTCCCTAAAACAAGGCATTCCCTTGCCTTCAGACTCTATTGGCAGTTTTACCCCTACATTTAGCCCTAATTCCTCTAGTATCCACCCGACCTGTAGTCCCTGTACGGGTAGCAAACATGATCTAACCCTGGAGGACTCTCCCTAGCCTGCTAAAAAGGGAAAAAAGATCTATATTAACCTAGACTTCCCCCTAAATGTTGACCCTCAACCCACCAGTACCCGCTAGTCTTCTCAGCTTGCCAAAGAAAAAGGGAAATGGGCTATGAAGGAGCTCTTTGATAAAGAGGATGTTTTGGTTGAGTCCCCTAGCAGGGAGGACAATCAGACTAATACAGACCAAGAAGAGGGTAAAATTGATAAAAAAGACAAAGTGGCCGATGTGGGTAAGGACATTTCTAGCCTAGATAATAAAATTGAGGATCCTAAGTCTATTGTGGGCTCTGGCATGGTGGGAAAAATTAAATTCCATATGGTTAATCTAGAGAACTCAGTGGCCAAACTGAATGGGGACCTAACTAACACCAACAGGAGGCTGTCAGAAGTTAGTAAATTTTCTCTTAAAGTCATGCACGCCTCCTCCACAACCGTCTACCTACTGAATGAACAAGCCTAGACTAGGAAGGAGTTAGTTGATGGAAATAGAGAACTCTTCAAGTTCCTCAATGAAGAGTGGGTGGACCTGCTGCTGTCGAAGCGCTTATGGGATGGGAAGGGATCCAGCTGAAGATGAAGTGCGGGTTGGGGTGTTGTCACACTATAGACCCCAAGCCCTATATTTTTTCCATTCATTTCTATTATAAGATTAATACTTTACTTATGTTAAATAGCCCTACATGGCTTCATATTTCTTTTTGCCCATCTAATTCTGATAATGTTAATTTTTGGGACACTTACCACTGCTAGCTTAGCTTTTTTGTTGTGGTTTTTGATAGAGGGAGATAGTATACTTGTTTATCTACTGCTGATGGTACTGATTTAATATGTTGTTAAGTCTGTCCTGTTACCTGTTATGTACCTCGGGTCAGCACCCTCTTGTTGCTGCTAATATCAAAAACAAGATAGGAAATATTTAAAATTGAAAAAGTAAAGAATGGTGGTTAGACCCCTAAAGGATTCATTATCCTACTCTCTACTCCCAGGGCAATTTGGGAAACATGACCTTGAAGTTCACTCTCTACAATGGTGACGTGTATAACTAGTACTAACTAATTAACAAGGGTCTTTAGACAATAGAAGATAAATACACTAGTTGTAAGGACTCTTTAGTTGACCCCATTATCACTTTATGTACGATGCACTTGTGGGTCATGGGCAACAAAGATATGCACAAACGTCTTGTATTGATAGAGAATGCAAATTTGTACAAAAAGATGCCAAATAAAAGGGCATTGTTCTATCCTCTAAATATTGTTTATCTAGAATAGAAATAGGAATGTAAAGATAAAAATAAAGTAATTCAAAAGGTTAAAGAAAATATAGAAATATTCATAATGATCGAGAAAGTGAATCCATTGGCATGTTTGATCTCTCCTTTAATATACTTGCATATATATGACATATAAAAAAAATTATGGTGTCTATGATAAGAGGTCTTCCATGGATAGATCCCATTGGGATGTTTCCACCCCCATGGATTTCTAGATAGAGAGATAATGATCAAATCAAGAAAATAAAACAACAAGAAGGATAAATAATAGTGATATTATTAAAGATATGCTAAACAATGTGAATATGATAATTTGGGAAGATTACACCTCCCTTCAACACTAGAAACAAAGAGCTTGTTGGAGTGATAAAGAGTGAAAACTTCCTAGGTTGACAAATATTTCTAGTGATAACCAATGAAGATGAGAAATTGGAATAAATTATGTGAGTATGAAAGATTAAGAGAGTGAAGTGTAGTGATTCAATTCAAAATGGAAAGATATGAAGGGTTGGACAGCTCACTGACATCGGTGGAAGCCCCTAGGGGTTTTATACTACAAGGAATCAGATAATGTAATGCTCCAATGACCAACTCAATCATGAACATTCACAAGATGAACCAGAGGTACACAAACATGTCTACTATGTACATGTGTCCATGAATGATTGAGGAAAATTAGTTGGGAAAATAAGGTGGAAGATGACAAGGTAGGTTGACAAAAGGTGAAGAGGCAACATTATCATTGATTCATCTAAAGAAAAGGCTTATGGTTCATTTAAAATGTTACAACAAGTGGCCTTCCTCATCTTGATGGAGGAATACCCATCATGGCCACTGTATTATTTTTTAGGGTGCTAAATCTGATGATGATTTAGTTGTGATTTATGAGGATTCACAACTTCCCATTCTATTTTCTCCTCCTAGTTTAGTTTATGTTTCTAAGTATTTTGAACCACCTATTTCTTTGATTATTTCTTCTCCTCTTTACTTTTGTATTGATTTATTTTGTGGTCATGTTTTCTAGTTTTAATTTTCTTACAACAATAAAATCGTAGATGATATGATTAAGTTTCGTTCTCTTATGAGGTTGGCCGATCAAAATGGACTGTGTTCAATCTTTTCGGGAAAGGCCATCGTTAAGCCAGCTAAGCCTTTTTTGGTCAATCCTCAAATTTATGATCGTCGATCTATGAAGCAGGCATCAATAAATGACAATCTGCAATATTCATATAAAAAACCCTGGAATACCTTTTCTATTTCTGAACCAGGAGAATCTTCAGAACATCATGTAACCCGTGATACGCACCATTCGCATTTTCAAAAAATGGCTGGGCGGGAAACCCCCTTTTTCAAATATTCGGATCGTTCTTTGAAAGGGACATATAGCAATCGGAAACAGTTCACCACTAAGAAGTATTCTGTTCAAAGTAGAAAGATGAATAAGGAAAAACAGCCCATTTTTGATATTTGTGATGGAACTCCGCCTGGGTCGCCGGTTTGCACTTCTAAAACTGTCCCAAACAAACAGCCCATAGATAATAACAAAAGTCAGGACATCTCTGTGTCACCGATTTTAACTAGGGCCCCCTTTAATCCAAAAGCTTCTAAATAGATTTGGCAAAAGAAGGTATTGGTGTTTGCAGATGCAGAACTTCAGCATGAGTCAAGGAGTGGGAGACAGAATCCGGTGGTTACTTTTTGATATCAATTACTTCAGCACTCCATTGACCTTCTCCATCAATCAGCTCTTATTGGTAAGTTTGTTTCAAATTCTTTATCATTTAAAGTCATTAAGGAATGGGCCTTTGTGTCCTAGTCTGGTTTAACAGATATATTTTACATGGACACAGAATCAGAGTATTTTGTTGCCCTCTTTGAATCTAAAGAGCATAGAAATTCTGTCCATAACCAAAAGGGTTGGTTTTTTCAGGGGTTTGGTCTCTATACCACGATCTAGACCCCAAACTTTAATCCCAAGGATTCACTTCCCCGGTTTTTCCCCCATTGGATTTCATTTCCTTTATTGCCTTTAGAATATCGTGATCCAGAGATTGTTGAAATCATAGCCAACAAATTGGGTATTTTCCTTAAGCATGATCTTATTCCTTTTGATTGCCTGCATCTGGAAGTAAGGGTTTGTATTATCATTGATATTAGTAAGCAATTTCCTTCATCAATCTGTCTCAAATCTCAATGGGGCGAATGGGAACAGAAAATTAATTTTCAAGATGCAATTACAGTTAACAAATATCAGCATCGATTGGGTCATTTTAACACCCATTGTCAAGTTCCAAATTTGGGTGCCACACTTTTGTGTTCTGATTACTATTCTGATCCAATGAAGTGTTCTATAAAAGCTGCTTTAAATGATCGCATTCCATCTCTTTCTGAACAACATGATACAATAATTGACCGATCGGTGGGATTTGTGTGTACTATGCCAAGCTTTGAATTTGTCTGGTTCATCAAGTGGTTTTTATCAGTTATCAAGAAACTTTCTAATACAGTCACTTTGTGGGTACCCCTATCCCCTGCTCCTCATAATTCTTTACTGTCATTTTCTTATTGTCAAGATGTTGGGGACTTCCTGAAAAAGACTGGCATCTCTTCTATTAATATCCCTAGCCAGTTGTTCATTAATCCCACATTAACAGGCAGAAGGGTCCGACAGATAGTGGATCAAATTATCTTAGAAATAACTGATAATATTGTCTTTGGCATAGCAAGGGAAGAAGGCTTTAATGTCAGGGATAACGATTCTTCAAAGTTCAACAATCTCCTTCGAGAATTTCAGTTTTGGAATAGTTAGGATACTGATCAATTCTCCAGATTTGAGTTGATTACAGATGGGGAAATGCATCCTCTGCTTATTGATTGCTCAATTAGTAATCCTCCTAAAGATAGAGATTATGTTCCACCAAATACCGCAGAACACCTTGAAATCATCCCTTATGTGGATCCCTTGGGTTTGGAGAAGTGTCTTTATCATCTAGAACAAAACTCTAATGATAGTATGACAATCCAAGGTTTTAATAATTGTTGGTCTCAAGCAGGGGGATTACCAGTGTCACAAATATCCATGGACATGGAGTCTCACTATGACAATCGAAAGTTTGCTCATACTCAAACCCTATCCATTATGCAATCTCCTTCGAAGACCATATTATCCCCTAAAACACCAAAGTCAAGAGGTAGGCCGAAGGGGTCCAAGACCAAAGTAGAAATAGCAGCTGGTATTCAAACTACTTTGGATGCGCGATTTGTTGTAACCAAGAGATCGACAAGGAGAAAAAGAGGTTCTCCTTGTCTGAAATGAGGATTTCTTCATGGAATGTCAGAGGCATTAATGCCTCTGACAAGTGGCATAAGATCAAACAAACTATTGATTCTATGCAGGCAGATATTGTTATGCTTCAGGAGACCAAATTATCACAAGATACCTACGAAAAAACCATAACTAAATGGAATAATTGGAACTCCTTGCATACCTCGAGTTTGGGTGCTTCTGGAGGACTTGCAATTTTATGGAACCCTCAAAATATCAAAGGTATGCTCATTCATCAGGAGACTAATTGGCAGATGATGAAAATTTCTGAATTTGATACATCATTCATATTGGTCAATGTATATGGCCCTGCCCCTACACATGATAAAGCCAGAGTTTGGGATTCGATTACTCAATGCATCCAAGTTCAGGATTCCCTAGATGTTATCATTGGAGGGGATTTTAATGCACTCTTGTCTAAAGAGGAGAAAACAGGGGGTATTTCTCCCCCCCTTAAAACCATTCAGGATTTTAATTGTTTTGTGGATAATAATAATCTCATGGATATCTACCCAACTAATGGGTCCTTTACTTGGACAAATAAGCGGTCTGGATTTGCACATATTGCTGCCCGACTGGATAGATTCCTCTTAACACAAGATTGGAAGCTTAAGAAAGTTGATATATCCTCGGATATTCTTCTTCATCCAGGATCTGATCACTTCCCAATCTCCCTCAATATTATCAATTCTCATAAAGGAGATGATAATCAGTTCCACTCTTCTTTTAAGTTTGAAAAAATGTGGTTACACCACCCTCTTTTTCTACAGCATATCCAGCAATGGTGGATTAATGCACTGCTTATTGCAGGAACTAAGATGCATAAATTTGCCATTAAATTGAAATTTTTCAAAAAACATATCAAAATCTGGAACCAATAGGTGTTCAAGAATGTCTTTAGACAAAAAGAAGAAGTTAAAAAACAATTAGAAGAGGTTTATAGTCACATTGTCCAATATGGTATGACTGAAGTCACTTATGCTAAGCAGAAAGATCTTCAGATAGAATGGGAGGAATTGTGCAGTCGAGAAGAAATTTATTGGAGACAAAAATCTAGAGAACTTTGGTTGCATGAAGGAGATAGAAACACAAAATATTTTCATTTATCAGCCAAACAAAGGAAAGCCCATTCAACCATTTTTCAAATTGAAGACACTCAAACTGGAAATATTATTAACAATGCACAACAGATTCGGGAAGAAGGGGTTAAATTTTTCAAGAATTTACTTTCTCCTAATTCTTATCCTTGACCCACGGAGGCACAGGTCAATGACATCCTAGCATCCATTCCATGGATGGTATCAGAGAATGAAAATGCCATGTTGATGGCCCCCTTTTCCATCCAAGAGCTTTGAAAGGTGGTCTTTTCCTTCCCTCCAGATAAAGCCCCAGGACCGGATGGCTTCTTTGCATTATTTTATCAAAGATGTTGGGATATTATTAGATGGGATCTACTTTATGCAGTGGAGGAATCAAGAAAAAATAAGACTATGCTAAAATACTTTAATACTACAAACATTTCACTCATTCCAAAAGTCAATAATCCAAAAACTTTTGCAGATTTCAGGCCAATTTCATTATGTAACCTGACATACAAGATCATTACCAAGGTCATTTATTTAAGATTGCAGCATCTTATTCCATCCATTATAACCATGGAGCAAGGAGGTTTTGTTCCAGGTAGAGAAACAATGGAAGGAGCGTTAGTGGCTCATGAGGTGTTACACTCAATTGATTCTAATCATTTATCAAACTTTGTGATCAAACTTGACATGATGAAAGCCTATGATAGAGTCTGTTGGAAAATTTTAATTCAAGTCTTAATCAAGATGGGCTTCTCAAAAGATTGGTGTAAATGGATCAAAGCTTATATTTCAGGTGCCTGGTTCTCAGTTTTAGTTAATGGAAAACCAGCGGGCTTCTTTCCCTCTTCACGAGGTATAAGACAGGGAGACCCATTATCTCTGGTTGTTTTCATCATCATGGCTGAATCCTTTAGTAGAACTATTAATCATCAGCATGATATAGGCAAGTGGAAAGGTGCACATGTTCAGGGTACTAATATTTCTATTACTCACTCCTTATTTGCAGATGATACTTCATTGTTTGGTGTGGCACAAGTCCAAGAGGCTCGAAGTATTAAAAGCATACTACAACTTTATTCTGCAGTTTCAGGACAGGCAATTAATGATAAAAAATCCAAGATATTTATCTTCAATACCAATAAGGAGATTGCAGAAAAAATTGTCAGGATTTTAGGGTTTTCAGTGGACCACTTACCATCTACATACCTGGGAATCCCATTCTTTATGGGATCAAATAAGAATAGCTTATGGTCTTCAGTGGTACAATGCATTCAAAGTAGAATAGTTTCTTGGAAAGCCAGATGGCTGTCATTGGCAGGCAGGATTCTCCTCACAAAGTCAGTGCTTGCAGCCATTCCAAATTATTACATTGCAGTTCTTAAAGCTCCTCCCAAAATTATTCAACAAATACAAAA
>JAGRRI010108125.1:0-10758 GCA_018584345.1 Thuja plicata
TATTCATCAGGTCAACTACTCAAGGATTCCACTAGAATTAAAGAAGAAGGTATTACCTATTTTAAAAGCTTGCTTGCCCCTTCAGAACAAACGATTCCCTCACAAGATAAAGAAAATGAACTTCTTCAAGCTATTCTTCATCTTGTTTCCAGGGATGACAACAAGCTCTTAATGGCCCCATTTACCATGGAGTTAAAAGATGTAGTATTTTCAGTGAACTCAGACAAAGCTCCTAGTCCAGATGGTTTTACAGCCATGTTCTTTCAAAAATGTTGGGATGTTGTAAGCTTTGATCTACTTGCAGCATTAGAGGAATCTCGTAGGAGTGGTGCTATGTTGAAAGGCTTCAATACTACCAATATAACTCTCATTTCTAAAGTCAGTAAACCCAAAAAATTCATAGATTTTAGGCCCATATCTTTATGCAACACTATATACAAGATCTTCACCAAGGCAATTTATCTAAGACTGCAACCTATTTTAAGTAAAATCATTTCTCCATAACAAGGAGGTTTTGTTCCAGGAAAAGAAACCTTAGAGGGAGCCATTGTGGCACATGAGATTCTTCATTCAATCCATACAGATCAGTCTCCTATACTAATAATCAAATTGGACATGATGAAAGCATACGATAAAGTTACATGGTCTTTTTTGCTTAAGGTGCTTGAAAGTTTTGGCTTTGACAACAAGTGGTGTAAATGGATCAAGAATTGCATTTTTGGTGCTTGTTTCTTGGTCATTATCAATGGTGAACCCTCGGGTTTCTTTTCTTCAACTCAAGGGGTTAGGCAAGGAGATCCTCTTTCTCCATCCCTCTTCGTTATAATGGCTAAAGCTTTTAGTAGAATTATAAAGGTTAAGCAAGACCAGGGAAAATGGTTGGGTGTTCAAATTAATGAATCTTCAATAGCAGTCACTCATTCATTGTTTGCAGATGACACTCTTCTATTTGCTAGAGCAAATGTTAAAGAAATTTGGGAGATCAAACATGCATTGCAGCTTTACTTAGATGTTTCTGGGCAGAGAATTAATAATCAAAAGTCTAAGGTGTTTTTACTTTTTGTCAATGCAGCTATCTCCAAAAAGATAGTCAACATACTAGGCTTTACTCAAGAGATCTTACCATCCCTATATCTAGGAATCCCTTTGTTTGCAGGTGAGTCTAAGTCAGCATATTGGAAGACAATAGTGGATAAAATCAGAAGTAGAATTGCTTCTTGGAAATACCATTGGCTATCTTTGTCTGGGAAAATGTTGTTAGTCAAATCTCTGTTGTCCTCTATCCCCAATTACACTATATCAATTTTAAAAGCTCCTTCAGGAATCATTAAACAAATTGAAAAATTGATCAAATATTTTCTATGGAATGGAAACCTATCAGATGAAAAGAAAATTCCTCTCATATCACTAAAGGAGATGTCACGTGATAAGGCATTTGGCGGAATTGGTTTACAAGATATTTCAAAAAGGAATACAGCATTTGGAGCAAAATTAGTATGGCAAATGATAAATAATCCAGAATCCAAATGGTGTAAAATTATGCAGATTAAGTACTTAGATAACTTGGATCCTTATACTATTGTGACGATGTCTAATCCACCTCAGGGATCTTCTAAGTGGAACTTCCTAATATCCTCTAGAGAAATCATAACAAGGTACATTTCATGGGAAGTAAATAATGGTTTATCAGCAAAATTTTGGGATGATTCTTGGCATGGTTTACCACCCCTGAACCTATGTGCAGATCTCAAAGATGTCATCAACATTATTAAAGATATTTGGGGAACCTATGTTGCTGATTATGTGCTGGCAGTTCAATTATGTACAGGTAAAGTAATCTGGAAAAATCCATATGATTTGCTAATTTCTATGAATGCAAAGAAGTGTCTATATAATATATTATCTGGGAGAAGACTCCTTTTTAATGCAAAAGAGGACAAACTAATTTGGGCCCCATCACAAAATGGTGATTATAGTATTAAAGATGGGAACAAGGCCCTCTACCTAATGGAGCAAAATACTACAAAATAACGGGCTTATACCCTATGTTGGAACAAAGTGGTTCTACCCAAGGTAGGATGCTTCGCTTGGCTAGCACTTAGGAAAAGGATTATGACCAGTGACCGCCTTCAAAAAATCAATATTTCCCAACCTTTTCAGTGTGGGTTATGTCAGGAAGAAATCAAAAATGTTGATCACTTACTATTGTTATGCCCCTTTGCTCAAATTTGCTGGCAACATGTACTGGAAAAATTGAACATCTCCATGCCATTCCCAAACAATTTGTGGGATTTTTTCCAATCATGGCCCTTTCTTCATTCCAGATCTTTCTTCTCATGTATTTGGCTCTGCGCACTAGCTATGATTATTTGGGCTATCTGGTGGGAATGGAACAAGAGAATCTTTAGAAATTATGTTTCAGCAGTGGAAGTAGTTATCAAAAAACTGGAGCAATCCATTTCAGAGATGGTTAATTTGCATGTTAAAGACAAAATTTGCAATTATAACTTCACAGATTGGGATCGTAATCTACTTAAGTCATGGGATCTGATTCACACCCCTCCATTTATGACCCCAATTAGGAGCAAACAAAAGGTAGACCACTCAAAAGTTAGATGGGTTCCCCTTGATAATCATTTTGTAAAGTTAAATTTTGATGGCTCTGCATGGGGCAATCCTGGCAAATTTGGTTGTGGTATGTGTCTTCGCGACCATAGGGGTTTAGTTTTAGCATTTAAATGTATTTGTTTACCTGATGGAACCAATAATCTAGCTAAAGCATATGCCCTGTTATATGGTTTGGAGCTTGCTAGAAATTCTAATATTAAGAAACTTCATATAGAAGGGGATTCGTCTTTAATTGTTAATGTTGTAATCAACAGGAAAAAATTTAATTGGAAAATTAAATATATTATGAGGAGAATTTGGCAATTAATGGATACATTTGATACTTACTTGATATCTCATGTGTTCCAAGAGGGGAACATGGTTTCTGATTCTTTGGCCAACATAGGTTCAGGTGGTTATAATATAGATTCTTTGTGCATGAACACATCGATTGATGATCTTCCAGATTTAAAATTGAAAGTGATTAAAGACATCAACCTTTAAAGACTGTGTGGGAATCAGTTGGAGCTTAAGTGATTGCTTCAATGTATGACAGTTACTCAAGGCCTAGGAATATATGATCAAGATCCAATTTGGACATACCTGATAGCTTCTCAAACAGCGCTTGATAAAGTTGAAAAGAAAATTTTCCAGGATTCACTGTTCAGGGTAATAGAATAAAGGTTGAGATTGAACAATTATTCGACCACATAGTAAGTGTCTCAGGAGAGGAATTGTCATACATACTTGAGGAATTGCAACTTTAGACTTTTATTGAAATCAATTGTTTCAAAAGGATTATCTTACTCTACTCTAGATATAATATCTTTTGTGCCAATGGAAGAGTGACGAGCTATATAGAACACCTGGTCCTTACAGAAATCTACTTTCAAATCATCTCAGTAACAACCTTGGGATTCATCACCACCACCCACATCCGTTCAGTTTTAAGGTATCAAGAAACAGTCAATAAAGTAAACAAGATGGTACAAATTTGCAGGCATTTCAAAATCTTGCCCCCTTTAGAATTCAGAGCACTCTTCCAAGGATACTGTATAAAACATAGCCCCAAAGCAGAAAAATTCCTTCACTGTTCTTCCTGTACATTACATGCGAGCCATTGGTACAAATTTGCAGGCATTTCAAAATCTTGCCCCCTGCAGAATTCAGGGCACTCTTCCAAGGATATTGTATAAAACATAGCCCCAAAGCAAGAAAATTCCTTCATTGTTCTTCCTTTACATTACATGCTAGCCAAATCTAGATCTTACCACAATGCTCGAGGGTTTAAATTCATGAATGATGCTCATGTGGGATTGATCATGCCGCAATGCAGAGAGATGCTCTTGATTCAAAATGTGATACAATAGATTCCTCCCAAGCAATGGCCTCTATAACTTGCCCAGATCTAAATTTTTTGGAAACTTGGATGCCCTTTTTTTCTCCGTATTATGTGATTGTTGTTCAGGACCCTGAGCTTGAAGAAATGTCAAAGTCCCATCCGGGTTGAATCATACTTTATATAAAAAAGCATGACATGGGAAGGGTTCTAGGTCCCGGAGTTTTGAACTCCCTAGGGTTCTAGGTTCATTGGACGACAACTCCCTTCCGGCTAAGGATTCAAATGGGCACTTAATCAATCACCTAGTGCAGCACATTGTGGATCCAATGGCTAGCCTTAGCAGAGTGTATGATAATGTTAAGTGGCTTGAGGAGATTGTGCCATTTATTCAGGTGCTTCGTTTGCCTTGGTCTGCTCTTACTGTCGAAGATTGCTTTGCAGAAATTGGTAAACAAATGATGGAGAAGTTCAAAAATTTGGATCCCCTATTCAGCAAAGTTGGCACACTAATGAAGAATTGGGCCAAAGTATGGAAATCAGCCTCTTCCTAATCTAGTGAGTAATTTTGCAAGACTAAAGGCACTTTTATCACCATCCGTGGAAAGAAAAGGTTCTCATTTTTCTCTGCTCGTAGAACAATCTATTTTTAGCATCTACTGCAGACATGGCTTATTTTCTGAATCAAATGAGCACCTCAATAACGAGTTGATGATGGGGTCTTAGCTTATTCTGGGAACTTTGTGAATAAAAACTATATGATAAATAAACTGATTTTGCTGCGTTATGCAAAAAGAAAAAATAGGGGAAAATTGATGAGTTGGTGGGAATTGCTCCAGGATTGATTGCCTACGTTGTAGTCAAGGCCCGAAATGGAAAATCTTATTATGAAGCTTTGGGAAGGTAGTGTTTTAGGATATACTTTCAAATATTCATTGTAATTTTGAGCAAGGAATGGAGGTTTTCTTGCTAGTTCTTTCCTCCAAGAGCTCTTGAACCAACTTTTATTATTAATATATTTTAAGTGGCTTGCCACTTTTTCGCCAAAAAAAAAAAAACATTATGATTTATTTATTATTATATTATATAATTTATATTATTTGATTTAATATAATATTATTAAGCCAAAGGCATTCTTTTTCTAAAGTAAATCAACTCGCTTTGAAAAATGTTGGGCATTCATTTTTTCGTCATCCACCATCCGCCTTCCATCGTTCAACATGGGAGAATGTACGGTTGTAACGATTTACCGTATGAGTGATGTCCATGAAAGTAGTGGTTTCTTTGTGTCTAGAGAAGGTAAGAGAATTCTGAATAAAAGAAAAAATAAAGATCTAATTTCCTCCAATATCCACTTATAAATGCTTAGAAAAAAGTGCATCTTAAAATAATGTGATTCATTTTGAAGATCTATAAACAATAAACAATAATGTAGTGATTAGATTTCAAATAAAAAATTTATTAGCCTCACAATGGAAACATAAAATTATATTATAAATATATACTTCTGGTTTTTATTGTGTTAAAGTTTTTGCTAAAAAATTTGACACAATCAAAACCAAAAGCATATATTTATATTCTAATAGATTATGGAAATATGATTACATTGATAAAATTATATGTTCCCATCGTACTAAATCAACTTGAGTGTTTGTTTTTGTCAAACTATTTTACCGTCATATATGTGCATATTTTTTTCCCATCTCGTTATTGGCTTAGTTTCCTTTTTAGCTTCCCTCGTAAAACTAATTTAATGACAGACAAAAAAATGTTCACCTTCGATAAGGGGGGAAAGCTGGAATCGAAAAAAATATAATGCTTTGGATGAAAATATTTCCTTTACTACATTTGTTTCATGCACTAATCAAATGAATGATTAGAACATATTTTAACTATCTCACCTTAAAAAAATGATTTTAATGCTTTTTAATATTGTAGATTTAAATTTAGTCATTGTTCTATCTACTTTTGACAAAGTGGAAATTGAAAATGTATTGAATAAATTATATAAAATTTATACAGTTCTAAATTATATTACATATTGAAATAATATTATAAATATAATTTATATTATATTAAAAAATTATCCTCAAATTAATTTATATAATACTATAAAAAAGCAATGCATGGAAAAATATAAATATTTGAACTTTAAACACTATGACATGTCAAATAATGCATTATAATATAAAATATGAAATACAAAAGGCACAACACTTGCTGAAGGTTTTGCAAATGGGGTTGCAAGCAAAGTGGGCTTAACCATGGAGGAAACCTCATAGTTAAGTGTGCTTGAGTTGGAGTAGTACTAGGATGGGTGACCTCTTGGGAAGTCCTGGTGCTTCACCTCTGTGAGCATCACCTAGATGCAATGAGTGTTAATTGTTGCATTCATTCACATGAGAGATGGGTTCTTATGAACCACTATTCATGAAGCATAGGTCAATGAGTTTGACTCAAAAACTACACAATTGAATCCTGATAGCAATATCACAATGAAATGCAAAATTTTAACTTCAAATTTTAACATGGCTTATTTTTAGTTACTTTTTTACAAGTATTGTTTTAATTATTTAAATTTAGTTTATTATAGTATTTAACTTGAAGTTTATAATAATTTTTATTTGTTAACTATATTTATCAATATTGTTAATGGATGCCCATACTCTCTTTCAACCATTTTGTGCAGATTGTGCAATCATGGCATTCTGTAAGATAACATCTCTTTGGAGCGCGTTGTCAAATGATTCACAGCCTTGCACTTCGACATCTTGCAAAATTATACACCATTGCACTCTCAATTACTATATCTGACTATTTTTGTATTTATTTTTAAATTTTAATTTTGACTTATATTTAAAATTAATTTAATTATTTATATATTTCTATCAAAATGAAAACAATAATTAAAGTTTATTAAAATTAATCTAATTTAGAATTTTTTAATTTATTAAATTGTTTACTCTTCTAGTATAATTATATTTCTATTTGTATTTAATTTACATAATATTATGAATATTTTAATTTTAATAAATTTAAAAAAGTTCTTTCTAATTTGACATGTTTATCAAATTCATATGTTTATTATTTATTATTAGATATTTAGGTAAATTTATTAAATAATAAACAAGATATAATGATTAGGGTTTACACAATGCTTAGTATCATGATTCAAGTTAGTGTTTGATTAGTGTTAGAGTTCAAAGTAAGGGGTAGGATTATGTTTTAGGGTTTAGGATTAGGATTATAGTTAGGATCATGGTTAGTGTTAAGGTTTACATCATCGTTACTGATATCATTGGGGTTAGGATCAAGATTTTAAAATTATGAAATTATGGTTAGGTTTAAGTTTTATGTCATGGTTGTAACTATGATTATGGTTAGGGTTAGGATAAGAGTTTAGGTTTACTACATGGTTAGGGTTAGGATTGAGTTTAGAGTTTTGATTATGACCTTGTTCATGATTAGGGTTTAATGTTTGGGTTTGGGTTTGGGTTAGGGTTGGGGTTAGAGTTAGGGTTGGGTATAGGGTTGCGAATAGGTTTTAGGGTTACAATCATGGTTAGACTAAGAGGTTACATAATGGTTAGTATTATGGTCAGGGTTACGATTTTGATTAGGGTTAGGGATAAGGTTAGGATTGAACTTAGATTTACAAATATGGTTAGTTTTATTGTTAAAGTCTACATTTTTGTTGGTGTTAGGGTTAGGATAATGGTCAGCTTTATGTCATGGTTAGGGGTAGGGCTGTATTTAAAATTTGGGTTAAATAATATTTATTTAGGATTAAGATTATGGTTAGGACTATGGTTTAATATTTTTAATAAGGTTTAAGGTTAAAGTTTATAAAAATGGAGCATGATTATCTTCCTGATTTAGAGGTTTTTTTACTTTATTTGTTTAGCTATCAATCTTTATTCAATCCTATCTTACACAAACTTCATTGACTAAATAGTTTTTCAAATGACCTTGTTAATTGCACAATTATATGCAAAAAATACACCAAATTTTCTCCCTATTTTGCTTTCAATATCTCTTCGGCGTACCTATTGCACCCTAAGGTGTGATTGCTAGTTTATTTTTATTTAAAGGTTTAAAAGGGGCATGTTTTTAGTCATGTCTTGGATTTTAGTCTAAACCTTTGAAAATATAAAAAGGAGATTCAAATTTTTAACTGGATATATTTATGTTGTTGGGAGCCAATATGGGAAGGAATCACCAAGTCTTCTCCACAATAACAACTGCATAGGAGTACTAGCCTTTATTGTTATTGGTTCTTACTTCTTAGGAATTTAGAGAGAAGGATATCTATATTATATTTTATTATTTATGAATTTTCTCATTATTTTTAGTTGTGTTGTTTTGCCTTCCAAAGGTTTTGGAGTTTGAGGGTGGTATGTAATTTTTCTACCAATTTTCTTAGTAATAGTATTGCATGATGGGATCTTCTTGGATGTGGGGAAAGTGATAGGAAATGGTTAGAGAGAGAGAGAGAGAGAGAGAGAGTCCTTTTAATTTTTTTATATTGGCTTTTAGAGTCAAACAAGGTAGATGTAGGTGGCTTTTTTTTTGGAGAAAATGATTAGATATTCATCAACTTATTTTCTTTCTTTGGTTATGCTAGTATTTCTTATGTAAAACATTATTGTCATGTATTTTTAGTATTATACTATTTATTTATGTTAAAATATTTCCTTTAATATTATTTAGATTGTATGGGAACTTTTGTAATATTTTTTTAAAAGGGTTTGGGCAAGAAAATGCCTATTGATTATGAGATCTCGGTTTAAAAACTATGAGGACTACACAAAATATGTGTTTTATCTTTTCTCATATCCCAATTTATTCAATCTTTGACTTTGCTTCGTTGAAACCAATCTATTATCCCACTTGGCATTTCTATCTTGAATGAAGTTAGATTTTCTCTTGGTTTTGTGGAAAATAATTGCTTATTTTATTTTAATTTTCCTTTTGAATGATTAGTTTAACTTGAGATGGGGTTTAAATGTTTGGCTAGAATGCTATCATTGAAACATGTCATGTGTCTTAAAAATATTTTTTTAGGTTAATGGGTTTTGCATTATTATAAACCCTAGTGGTATGTTTGTATATAAAAAATTTAAGTGCACTCTATTAAGTATAATTAGTGATATATTCTTGTGGTTAATAGTCCTTCTCTAAGGTGAGAGTTTGGGATGGTTTTGGATCATTTGTTGGGGTCAAATTGTCCCCCCTCCTCCCCCCACTCCTTTCAAGGTTACGAGGCTTGAAATATCGTATCAATAATGGACTGCTATGTGGAAATAAATTATGTCAATATATTTATCAGTTAACTCCTAGAATGATTGAAATGTTTAACAAACATTTCATCGTAATATGTTGGTCTATTGTGAAGGAATAAGTTTGATTAGAGAGCTAAACTTTGTGGGTATGTATGTGATTGAATTTTAAATCTATTGTAAAATTTGTAATGGATTATATATCTTATTCAAGTCAAGTATATTGATTATAACAGTACTTACCAAATTGAAGACATGGTGTCACTATATCATATAGATTATATAGTCATAAACTTGTAGACTTCAAAATTGCATACTTTTACAACTTGACCTACACTTTATTTGCATTTTAGTATTTAAATTCCCTTAGAATTTGGGTAAAGGATCATTTTAGGCCTTACATCAACCTTTTCGGTCTTGAGATGCTCAGGGTCATTTTTTGTAGCTAACTTTGTATGTCATTTTTTTAGTAACTACATGTTGTTGTTGTTGTCTCTTGCCATTTGTTAACATGATTTGTCTAGAAACTAACACATAACAGAGACGTTCACATGTGCTAGTGTCCCATGACATTTATTATTCCAAGGTTGTTCTTCAGTGTTTATCCACTTGTCACCTGTCCAGGTTGGTGTGTTAGCATCCCATGACATTTATTATTCCAAGGTTGTTCTTGAGTGTTTATCCACTTGTCACCTGCCTAGGTTGGTAGAAATATCTCAAGATGATTCATAACGACTCAACAACCCTTTCTTTCCCTCATCTTCTCACTTTTAATTCTATATTTTCATTTGGTGGAATCTCTCTTGAGTCTTTACGACAATTTCTTTAAAAATATCTTGAACTATCTTGCTCTCTATTGGTGCCGAAAAATGATGAATTGGATTTCCTATGGACTTTCCAATCCAATGATGAGAAAAACAAGTGATTTTGGCCAACTAATGGGAATGATCAATTATGATCCTCTTCCCCTACACTTTTGGCTCTGCAGGACCAAGGCGGGTGAACCTTTATCTGAACAGGCTTTTTATATCAGATAACTTGTGATTGGAACTTCTGTCTCTCAAAGTATGGCAAAGTACTATTAAGATCACAAAACTGAAAATAATGTATTATTTAAAATGTTCAAATGTAATGTTCCAAGAAGTTAAAGAATGTTTGATGGATTTAAGATATGAGCTGAATAGAGCAGATGGATATAGTATCTCAAAACTTTAAATAATGAAACTATGACTATAATCCAATAAACAAGAAAGACTAGTGCCTTAAACAACTATGGGCAATAGAGTCAATATCATTCCAATCCTATGTTCAACCTCAGAGACAGTTTTGCAAGAAATCTTATCGCTTCAAAGGTGTTATGGAATGTACATGCAACATAAAACAAATTCAGAGATATATCAAAAGGTTAATACTTCTCAGATGACAGACCAATTGACTGAGGCCTCAATCAACAGAATTTAACCATGCAAAATGAGAAAACCAATTGAAAATATAGACTATGAATCAAATTAGGAAGCATTCACATCAAACTGT
>MU222646.1:0-17904 GCA_018584345.1 Thuja plicata
ATGGCAAACCTTGTCAATTCTCAAATGTGTACAAAACAATGAAACATAAAATGAAAAATACATAACACATTGTTCAAAGTTACTCACAAAAAAAATTCACCAAAGGATTTTCATTTGGTTAACTGGTTGTATACCATGTACAATATTGTTTCATTCTATTGCTCCCCCTTACAGAATACTTCAAAATTCAAAAAAGTTCCCATTTACATGTTCAGCATATTCTCTCCCTTTTGTCATCAAGGACAAAGGTGTATGGAAAAATTTCAGTCCACAATAGAGTAAGTCAAATGACACTATATCATGTCAAATATAGTTGTGTAAGTTTTCTTGGTTGCACTCAAAGTAGTATCCCATATTGTTCTTAAATGTGCAAGTATAATATTCTGACCCAGAAGATTACCTGACAGATCTTCTAATTCATCCAGGGTAGCTGACTCAGGTTACCCCATCAAGTACTCAGAATTCTTAACACTTTCTATCATTATATCACTAGTAGGGGCCAAAAATGAGTTCAAATCAAGTAAAGTGTGCACCTTTTGTTCATGCTCAGCCTGAATTAGTTTTAGCTTACCTCCTAGCTCTCTGACTTTAGTGGCATAAACTATAGCACTGCTAGAATTTACATCATACTTCTCAATTTTTTAATTCAATTCCTTCTGAATTATTCTGCCTTCTTGTCTATATCACTTGTAAACTCAAATACCTTTGACACTTTTGTTAGTATATCACCAACAATCTTCATATTACCTTTTTCATTCTCAACTTCTTTCTACAAATTTTCTGTCTTTTGCAATCTTGGCCTTTACCTTTTCCATCATTTTCTTCTCATAGGCATCTTTAGTTATTGACATTGAAATTCTATCCAACAATGATGTGTCCTCCAGTATTACCTTTTCTAACTTATCCAGTTGATCAATGACATTATCTGTTTCATCAATATCAACATCAGGGATCAGAGTGTGCAATATTTCTTTTGCTAATCCAATTACTCTCTCCTTCTTCTTCTTCAATCTTGCCTTGTTTCTCTCAGCTTGTATTCTCAACTTTTCTGACAGTGTCCTCATTTCCTTAGGACTCAACAACTTGAAATCTACCTTATCTAAATTCATCTCATCAATGGCTTCCTCTTCCTCAAATACTTTGGTAATTTTTATACTCACTCTTCTCTTATTCTTTTCTGACTCACCATGCTCCAACTTTCTTTTGACAGGTTTCTCTTCTATTGTTTTTGTATGAATATTGGTAGGGGTTACCAATTGCATAGTTGAATGTGTATCAGTAGTGGTAATTGTGAATCTTAGTGATCTCTTTATCTCCTCATAAGGTATTTCTTCAATAACTACCTCGTCCTTCTTTTTCTCCTCTAATTTCTGCTCTTCTTGCTTCTCTATTTCCTCTACTTGTGTAGGGATGACCTCAAGAACTTTCATTATTACCTATAATGGAACATGAGTGCTAGGTAAAGAGGGTAAACTAGATGGTTCAAGGACTTCTACCCCATATTTTTATAATTCCTCTTCTTCTTCCTCATCAGAATGCTCAAGTTCTTCACCTTTTTCCTCTTCATGTCCTTCCTCTTGAGCTCTTTTTGATCTTTCAATATAGTCTTTCAAAAATTTAATTGTTTCTTCATGTAGACCATGTTTTTCTCCTAACATAATCCTAGTGACTTTTATTTTTATAGGGAAGGCATACTTGTGTGCTTCAACAAAAGATTTCATTTCACTTGCATCTAATCCAGTATTACACTACATCAGTGCTTTCGCTCTTACTTCATTGTCAATACTTAAAGCAGTCTTCCATCTCCCATGTATTATTTCAAATATATTTTCACAAAATATGACCTCTAATTTCTGTAGAACCTCTATTAAAAAATTTCATACTCTTTATGATTGCATTTTCCATTCTTGTCTTAATTTCATCACTATGACATAAATCATACTTCCTAGAAACTCCACATAATCCTCCAGAAGTTTTAATGGCTTGTATAAATTCATCAATGGAAATTCCTTTATAATTTATACATGCTTTCTTTACCTCTTTCACTTCCTTGTCCAAAGGAGTGTCCTCACCATCATCCTTGGTTGTCTTATCCTTTTGTCTAGTTGATGTAGGTTAAGTGCCTTTAGCTTCTCTTGCTAGTGTTCTTGTAGCCATCGATGATGTGGTCTTTATAGGAGTCTTATTTTCTTGCTCCTTTCCCTTTCTCTTGTATTTTTTCTTAGGTGTAGTAGATTTTACCTCTACCAGTTGTGCAGATGATGTTGAAGGGATCTACAGTGCTTCTTGTGATGTAGAACTTTCTCCTCCAAAATTAGCCTCTAACTTTGTTAACATCCTTCTCATCTTTATTTCTATTACAGGCTTCTTAAGTTCAAACTCAATTCTAGAGCTTGCTTCCTCAAATGTTCCAAACCTTTTCTATGTTGTGTCTATAGGTTTACTTAGTAATACCTCTATATATATGTCAATCTAATCATCATATATTTCATAACCCATTGTAGGTATCCAAAATGTTCTCAGCATGATAGGTTGAAGTATACATGTGCTTGTATCTACTAAGAAACATATTTCATCCTTATACTTCTGAACAATACTAGGTGGTATCCAACATTTCTTATGCATTGCAGACTGGAAAATTTTAAAATATCCCCACATATGAGTTTCGAATTGGTCTCCCAATTCCTTGATATAATCATAGATCTGTGTTACCATAGGTCTATCTTCCTTCCATTCAACATTACCTTTACCAAGGAAGTACTTTTGAAAATAAAAGAAAATACAGACAAGCAGTGACCCATACTTGAATGAATTCTTCTTATCATTTTTAATCTTCTCCCCCATTAACAACCAGCTAGAAATCCACAAAGATTGTATGGTGTATTCTCACTTACCAATTTATATGTTGCATGTACTGCTCCATGAGGAATGTTGTTGTATCTGCTCGACTGATACACTTTACAACCAACAACCATCGCTGAAAATATCACAGCATCATCATGGATATCCTTCATAGTCATGGCTCTCTTGTCTCTCCTATATTTTGTCAATTCTACAGCTAACTCGCCAAAAATTTTCCTTAGGGTAGGTGTCTCACATGTGGCGCTGAAACATGTAACCCTTCTAATTACTTCATGAGTGATCTTTTGGTTCTCATCCAACCATAAGAATTGGTCGTGAAACCTACTCAACACATATCTCTTTCAGTCATTGTGAAAAAAATTAGGGAAATCAAGTGCGTTCAGAATACCATTGTTCATTAGATGTGCATATTTGTTCCTCAAGCTCCCAACTTCACACAGTTTTACATACCCGATTTTGAAATCTTCTTCTCCAAGTTCCTCTATCTTGTTATGAATGAAAGAATAGATGTCCTCGACTGACAAGACTCTAGGTGGGATCGACGACAATGCTCCAGCTTTATCGACCTCAGTAGATTTCATACGATGCAACTTGAATTGTGGTCGTGGTTCTTCAACATGTGCAATAAGGATATGAGTATCAATATTTTGTGCCATCTTCAACTCTCCTTAACAACCTAAATCACAAAAATCAAGTACAATCGACAGAATTCTCCACTTGAACTCTTTCTATGTTCGCGTAGGGTTCAGCACTTTCACTATTCAAATCCAGTAGTTACTCACAAAATTCAAGTAGACTATCACTCAGATTCAGCTCACACTAGCTCATAAATAGTTATTGTGATAGAAAAAGTGTGTAAATGATCTTGTCTTATGTATTTATGATTCCACTGGGGTTTTACCATTCATTCCACTTACTATTACTTGTTCAAGCAGTTAACCATATTACCTTTCATTCATTAAATGCATAATTCTACTATTCGGTACACTTCCAACAGTAATATTTGACAACGGTTGTAATATTTTCATAATATCATTAAAGATAAGTAAAGAGACATCACCTCTCATATTAGTAGCTAATTTGGATTACTTATCACTAATTGTTAGGGGACCAGTGGATAGGACATTTGTATTCTTCCCCTTAAGTCAATTTCTTGACCTAGTTAGAAGGTGAAATCTCAACACCAGGTGGTTGAGATTCCAATTCAAATGAATTTAATCCTCCTTTCTTAACCCAATTTTTATTCATATCACTTCTTACTTCTTCAATAGTTGCAATCTTCTTTCCTTCATTTTTTGGTGACCGAATCACTAAACTATTTCTACAATCTCTTGCTAGATGACCCACTCGATTACATGCATAACAGATCATGCCAGTTGATCTCCATGGTCCATGATAATTACTCAAGTTCCTTATTCTACATTTTTTTGCTATCAGGGAAAACTTTAGTGGTGAATATTTGCCATTTGGCGAATCTCTCATGTCAGGGACCCAAAATTTGGCGAATATAATGTGAATATCACGTGGGCCGTGTTGCCTGAACTTTATAAATTTGGGTCAAATTCCTGGGCCCATCACCTATCAGTTTATGTATTTTTATCCTTTTTTCACAATATCGCCAACCGAATCTAATTTTTGGACATAGTAAATTGAAAAAATTCGCCTACAATTTCCAAAGCTTATCGTAACTAACAAGCATATTCGCCAATATGTGGTCAAAATTTAAGGTTAGGGTACCGGTTATGTATATATAATTAACATGTGTCTCTATTCCAAAGACTTTCTATGGAGCTTTATGTCTTATAAAACTTTGGCCTGAAATAGATTTGACATGTGTGACGACTGATGTGTCTCTATTCTGAAGACTTTTGGTGGAATCTTTGTCTCCTTTAAGAATTTGACCCGAAATAGAAGTCATGCCATTGATTTGGGATCATCCAACACTTATTAAAAATAGTTTTAGTTCATGTCAGACAATATAAAATAAACTCAGGGTTACTTAAAAAACTAATAAAAGCCATTTGAACTTTTGGGGGCGCTGCCCCCGAAAACCCCCGTGGGGGCGCAGCCCTCGACCCTGCCCTGTACCACAACAGGGAATGCGCCAGGGGTGCTGCCCCCAAACCCCCGTTGAATAATTTGCAGGGTAATTGCACTGATAAAATGGGAAAAATTATCCTTCGAGTTTGATAAACCGGTTTTCTTTAATAATGAAAGATTCACCAAAATTTTACAAAAATTTCATGCTATTGAAAAAAAATCTCCAGTATAATTAATATTTTATCCTTTCAAATTTTTAAAAAAAAATTGCCAATAATATTAAATTTTTCCTCCTAAAATAGCATAGGATTCGCCAAGATTTTACATATTTTCCTAAGGGGGGGTTTCTTAAAGTTATCCCTAGTTGCTATATGTCCATGAATTCCACAATTTGCACAAGTTACACCAAATTGTTGTTTTCTATTATAAGCATTCACTAGTGACTTAGATGATCTTGATTTGTTCAATATTGACCTACACTCTATGGCTTTGTGTTCGTACTTATTGTAAGTATAGAAATATCCCTCAAATCTTGCTCCATACTTAGCATTAGGACTACATTCACTTTCTCTATGTCCAAATTGATTACAATTGTAATAATATCTATTAAAAGATTGATTTTTAGGACTTATTGGTCAGTATCTACAAACATTTGATGTGTGACCTAGCTTTCCACAATTGTAGCATGTAGGATTTGATGCTTTTCTATCTTGACTACTGACAGTTGACTTGGATTATTCTTGTTTCTCCTTGGTCTTTGATGATTCTCTTGTTTCCTATGTACTCCTTCCAATGTATCCCAATCTAGATGTGTCATTAGGTCTCCTTTGCTGATTAAGTTGTTCAAGTATCTTCAGGTTCCTATCATGTCCTCTCTTAATATGTTCATGTTCCTCTCTTTCCTTCTTAATTTTTTTGTGTGCTTGTTTCAATTCACTCTTCAACATTTCATTTTCATCTCTCATTTTTTCATTCACTTCTCTCATAGTTTCATTTTCAATAATGATTTCTTCATTTTCTTCATGTGCATATTGTAAATTTTCATGCATTATACCATTCTCTCTGTTGGTGTGATACCATTCGTCTTCCTTTTCTTTCATTGATTCTTCAATTTCTTTCCTTGTATCTTCAGCAGCTCTTTTATGTTCAATATATTCACACATAGCTATTGATTGTCCTTCAAATTCCTTCTTCACATTTGGCAGTTCTTTAGTTAATTTTGCATTTTCCTTCATGACTTCATCTAGGGCTTCCTGTGCTTCATCATACATACTTCCTTCTGACAATTCATCGCAATACTCTTGTGTATCTCTTAACTTTTCATCCACCTGATTTCTTATAGCAAGGGATTTCCTTAATATTTCTTTCAAATCTTCAATTACTTCCTCAGGAGTTTTACCTTTCTCCATAGTGCTCAACTCAGGGCCTTTTACTCAAGTTGTTAGACTCTCCTTCAAAGTACCAATTCTTTGATACCAAATGTTAGGTATTAAACACTATGCAAAGTACTAAGAGGGGGGTGTTCATCAGTACAGTAACAAATTGCATAATTTAAACTAAGTCTAATCATCGATTAAAAACATAATAGTAAAATGATTATTGATGCATTAGCCATTATTGTTGATCACATCTATAAACATAAAATATTAAATGAAAACCAAAACACCACAACCATAAACATATGTGACACAGTGATTTTGGTATTGTGGAAACCCTTGTAAGAGGGAAAACCCATGGTGGGGATGGAACCCACAATCTTCTCTACTACAATGTGGAAGGTTCCTTGTGAAAGGCTTACAAAAAATCTTTTTGACAGTTATACATCTTGTGAGAGATGCCTAGTACACTATGAGATGTACAATGAAGACCTTTGAAAGACTACCTCATGTGAGGATTAAAATCTACAATCTAGAGATTTACCTTGTAAAAGGATTTAGAATATCATGTGTCAACTCTAGGGAATCAATATCATGGGTTGATATGAATACAATATTTGAATTTGAATCTTTGTATTTATATTTAATTACTCTACATGGATTTGAGTGAGGAGTTCTATGAACATACATTTGTTCTTTATCAAAATAATTTATCATTGAGCCAATTTTCAAGTTTATTAGTGTTTATAGTTTATTCTAAGGCAACATTCCTATTATAAGTTACAAATGTTGGTATACACCTTGTATATCATATGATGGTTTGGTAAAGCACATTTGCATGTAATGGTATGTCTTTATGACAGATTACACTGTCGAGATAAATATTTTAATAGCAATTATGCAATTCCTCTTGCCACATTTTTCAACACAAATGTAAGGAGGTTTTGAAGTGTTTGATAGCATCTAATGCATTACAAATAATTTATAATGGTCATTCCTTTATTACATATTGGTTATTATAGTTTTGAGATATATTAGTAAACATGTTTATTGTGTGAGATGTCATTGTAAATACATTTTTGGTCCTATCAATGTTTTCTTGTATGTATCAACTCCCTCTTTTATGTTCATCAATTTTTTATCCAATATGGTAGGATTTAGTCCATATTAGTGATGGTTCAATCACTTTTTTATTTAAACAATCTCTTTTCCCCTGTATATTAGGAATTCATATATGTTCATGGTTCAATAATACAAACTACCTGACTACACAGTTGTAGAATAGCTTCAAGTAAACTTAAATAAATAAATAAATCATCAGAGAATCATGTCATAAATGTTTATAAATTTGTATAATGTAAAAGATGAAAAAGAAACTAGTATCATAAATGATGTATTATGCTATTTTGTCTTTTTTTTATTAAATTACAAAGAAAAATAGGGTGCCTACCCTCTTGTCTTTGTTAATGATATTAAATTCACTAATATTTTGGGGAAGAAAACTATTTGGATTAGATTGCTCTTGGTGACAAAATTACTAAGGAAAATGCTCATCCAATCAATGAGATTTGGTTTGAAGACCTTTCACTTGATGATTTTGGAGATAGTGATAATGTGGATAAAAAAGATGACCTATTTCTTTGATGCAAATTTTGTTGTCTTCCCTATGTAGATTTTTTTAATTCATGACACAAGAAAATGTGTTAGTGATTTAAGAGGAGGAAGAATATTTGATTCTAGAAATACATATGACATAAAAAATTTCCAAAGTAAACATAAAATAGATCGACAATTTCAAAAAAAAATTATTATCCATATGAGGTTTCTCACAATAGTGAATTTTGTATCTTGAATCATACTTATGATTCAAGTATTTAAGACTACGTCATCGGATGTGAAAGTTATGTTTTTGGATACCTATTGTCCCAAAATTTGATAAAAATAAAATTGAATATGAGGCTTTCCATTTTTAAAGTCAAGTCTCCTCTTTTGAATAATTATGTGCTAGATTTGGAGTCTTTTATGGGTCAAACGTACAAGTGATGGTGGTGTGTAGAAACAACACATATATCAATGCTTCGAATACATCAAGTGGCTTGGATGATGATTTGTCTCTTAATTTTGATGAGGCCCTTAAGGAACCTCTTGTCTCTCTTGTACAAATTAATCTACCTTCAAATCCTCATTATTGTTCTTCTCGTGTTGTGCTTCCTATTTCTCTATGCACCATCTGCTACATGTGTGCTTCCACTCTCTAAAACTTAGTGTTGATGTGATTGCTTCATTCCTATTGGCTCTTGTTGTTGAACCTCCTTCCCAATACATGCACCCTACTTTACTTGTTTCTCTTGTCCACTATTAACCTTTGATGGAGGACTTCCCCCCTCTTCCACCCTCTACTCCATGTAATAATAGGCTCTCTATATGGGCTTCCCCTTATGATTTTGTTGGCATAATTGATGAAGAGCTTGATTGAGTGATTGATATAGATTTGATGACAGGAAGACAAGTTATTGTGTTGTCATTGATGTCAACTTGGTGTTTATATGTTGACAGTGTTCCTGATGTGTTGCTAATTATTTGTGCAGATGAATTCTGTGTTGTAGTGAGAATTGGAGTGTCCGATCATTATTGGATACTTTGGGATGTCTCTAGATGCATTATGTGTGATCACATATGCTGAAACCAAAAATGGAGAAAGTTATGAATCGATTGAAGAGAAACAAGGTAGACAGAAGAACAAGCAGTGAATGATTTGATTGTTCTATTAAATCAATATGGATCCAAATGTTACGGTCATGATATGATTATCTTGACTAGGATATGTTATTGATACTATGATTGCTACAGGATTGGATTAATACTTTAAGGTATCATTTCAGTTGATAGAAGATCATTTTGTGCATGATAGAAAAATGTTTGAACAGGTTTGAGCAATTGGTGTTAGATAAGTGAGTGGTGGTGATGTGGTCGATGCAGTGGATGATTTTGTGATCTAGGTGTCAATGTGACATGGTATAATAGATTTTTGATGCTAATTTTATATTTCATTGTTTGAGGTGATCAAATCTATCAAGTTTTGGAAGAGTGTTGGGGAAGTTAGATAAAGTTGGATTTTTCTTGTTTTAAATTGATGTGTGGTGAATCTTGTGGCAGACCTGAATTTGTAATTGAATGTTCTAGATTGATAATACATTTTAGGTTTCAAGGATTGAGTGGGAATTATTGTAATAAATGAAATTCAATTGTAATATGGTGGCTAATGCCCTAATGAACATGTAATATTGTATTTATATGTAAATTGATGAATTATGAAAATGGAGATCATGGATGCAAAGGTGCAATCAAGTGAAGAGAAAATATTGTCTACAAGAAGAGAAGTGTTGTGCTTGATTGGATCTAAACAAGAATAGGAGTGCTACACCTAGATCAAGTACAAACCTAATAGGTTCTGCAAGAAAATCCCTTAATTGGGTAGATCATAATAGGTCTTGATCAGTAAATCCTTTAACAAGGTTACTCCTAACAGGGTAAATATCCTAACAGGGTTAGGGTAAAATCCCTTAAACGGGTGACCCCTTACAGGGTCTGCTCCTAATAGGGCATCATTGTAAGATCCTAACAGGGCCAGGCCTTTAACAAGGTGCATTTTAGAAGAGTACAAATGCTTGTGGGTACTAATTCCCACGATGGTTTTTCCCTCCAACCAAGGGTTTCCATGATAAAAATACTAGTGTCACTTTGTTGCATGATTGGATGTTTATTTTGTCACTTTGCTTATTGTTGCATAAGATTTAAATTTGATGAATGTTGTTAATGTTGTTGACTAAATTGTGAAAAGTTTTGATCTGATAGATTACTGACTCACCCCCCCCCCCCTCNCCCCCCCCCCCCCCTCTCAATAATCTTGGACCTTATAGTATCAATAGCTTCACCTTGTAATGGTGTTCTTGATGATAGTATTACTTGGACTAGTGTTACTTGGTGAGGGAAAGGTCTTTCTTCCTCTTCCTAAATTCATCCTCGTGTTGTGGGAAAAATCCATACCCACTCTTGATGAGGCTTTTTGTATTCTCTAGGAGGTTTTTTCATCGCCTAGAACATGGTTTGCTTGTGGTTTTTCAATGACCTTTAGAATTCTATGGGTGGTCTAATTTTGTCTCGTGTTTCTTTTCCTTTGTGAAATCTTGTGAAGGGAGGACACTCTAGCTTGTTGTGTAATAAATAAATAAAAGTGCATATATCAACAAAAGGTTCAAAATATTAGAGAAATTTTCATTTCTATGACTTTGTATGCATTTAGAGTTCTTATAGAAATGGTTTGGTGGTGGAATGCAAGGCTTGATGGGTGTCAGCTTCTAGTGAGCTTGGACAACTTAGTGTCTCCTCTTTAAATGACATTTGTACTAGATTTTGTGGAGGTATAAATAGCTTTAAACCCTCAATGCCATGTTTGGAATGACTACCCAAATAGGGGTGAGAAGGACTAGAAGGGTGGATGTTTAAAGCATGCAATTGAGAAGTGGGAGTTTGGGTTGTACACAAAAGTTGGATGGAAGGTGAACAAGAATAGGGTTGTCTTGGGGGGAAAATGGGTTAAACCAAACACACAAAGGGTTTGTCTAAATGAAGAGATTGGAAAAGAGGTGATAGAAAATGAAATTGTTTATGGATATGGGCCTGATAAGGAGATTTAAGGGTTTTTCACCAAGCATTGGTGAATTGCACAAATGAATATCAGAGTTTTGGATCCCCATTCTTGAGGGGCATGTGCAAATTCACCCTAGGGCCCAAGGTATTTTTTTGGTGGTTTTCAATAATGCACAAGGCAGCATAAAAATTGTGTGTGAGTATCAATAGATCTAGTAGGATAAGCATGTGTTATTGTTAAATCCTTTGTACCTAACTTTTAACCCTTACACTGAATACTTATACTAGATATCTATATGGGTAAGACTTCAAAATATCCCTCTACAGTACTAGTTTGATTCTTATTTTGAGGCTATTGGTAATACCCTAGGTGGATTTTGGGGGATGGATGAGGGCTCTTTATGCTTCCCTCATACCACTTATGCTTGCATTCTAGTCAAGATGGATATGATGAAAGCTCCTGAATGGTGGATCTATCTTTGAAAATTGCAAATAGAATTTGGCTACAACCTATGGATTATGAAGGAATCCCTTTTAGATGTAGATGATATTTTTATACAAGGCATGTGGTTGTGGGCTATGCTAGGAAGAGACAACAAAAACAAGCAACTTGGTGGCCCTTTTCTTTATTTGGTGGAAAAAGAAGTTATTGAAATCCCCAAGAAGGTTAAGAATAAGGAAGAAATTGAAGAGCATTGGGACTTTGATATTGAACCTACAAAGGTCTAAGGAGGAGAAAAGACATTTATTAAAAAAGGTGTTATATCTAAGTGTTTTTCAGTAGTGGAGAAAGAAGATTAACAAGGTTTCTCATAGAGCATGGATGAGGAGGAGAGGCTTTACATGGATGAACCTAAGAAGCATTTTTAGGGTGAAAAAGGGTAGGAGTAAGGCTATAAAGTAGTGACAAGGAAGGTCAAAAGAATCAAGGAACAAGGAACATTTATTGTGTTTCTTCATTCACGGGATAGGTGAAGAATTTAAATGGAGTAATTTTTTGACCTGTTGATGGGTCTTTTCACTTTGAAGATTTGTATTTTCAAAGAGGTGGCTCCCTGGCTATAGCCTCACCTAGTTAAAGGTAGGTTTAAATCTTGATATCTTGATAAAAATAATCTATATATTACATATAAAAAAAGGATTAACATATTATTTCCCAAGTTGGTATTATACTTGAGTTTAATGCATTCCAATTCAAAATTCAAGATGATTTCCTTCCTTATGGTAAGAAAGGTTACAATTAGTTATACTTTTCTTTTTTATAAAAGCATTGAAGTGTTTTCATTTTTCCTTGATTCATATGATCAGGCTAGCGGATGTAAAAAGACTAAAGAATTAAATGGTGATTTTTTCCTTTCATCTACATATGATATTACTGAACTTGGTATATTTTTTCTACCCCTTCTTGTTATGTGCATGAATAATACATTATGGAATAACTCTTTCATCTATTATTTATGATTATCCTGTGGTAATAAAGTTGATAGTGAAGCAACTCTTTACTTCTTGTATATTTCTCACAAGCTACAAAAGAAGCCTTCATTTATTGCAATTGGGTGAGAGTACAATTATGGCCTAAGAGAGATTAGTGTCTTCAACAAGCTCATATTTGACAGTCCATTGATTTTTGTAGTTTTTCCATCACTTTGTGCCTAGGGTCCTCATGCAATTTCTAATATGTATTTATGTTGTTTTTGCAATCATATTTTTAAAAACAATCAGGGCTCCATGTCATTGGTTACAATTTGTTGTCTTGTCTTATACATATCGTGTTGTGCTTTGTGTTGTTTCTTGTCTAGTAAACATCATGCTAATTCTCTGTCGTGTCATGATTTTAGAATTTAAAATAGAAATCTTTAACACCATTTTAATTTTTCAAGGCAAACAACAAAATAGCTCTAATACCATTTAGAATTTTAAAACATGGACAGTAGGAAGCTCTTGAGATTACTTCAAAACAAAAATATTACAATATCATGATGGACCTATGCAAGTTACTTTCTTATATTCCTAGCTCATATTTAATTGCAAGGATAGAGCATACTCATAAGTTGCTTACTCTAGACTCCTCCTAAGACTCAACACTTGAGAAGTAGAATCAACTCTTGATACCTCAAAAGAGCTCACAAGTTCTCTACTTTAGTATTTGGAGACCAAGGGGTATATAGAAGTGGTAGTTGATTGTAGGTAAGTGTGAGCAGAATTTTTGAATTACCAAGAGTTGTGAGTGGTAAGTGAAGTACTTTATTTGAAGGATAGTGATAGTGGATTGGACTTTATTTTGAGGATTGTGGTAGTGAAGTGGTATGTACTTTGAGGATGATGTAAGCTCGTGTAATTTCATTATTAATAATTACCCCCTTATTAAGAAATATTAATATCTCCTCATAATAGCAATACTAGTGGACAAATATTTGTCCATTAAAAACAAATATAAATAAGAGTAGAATATCTATATTTTTAAAGCCTAGTGACCTATTACTTATTATAAATTTAGAAAATTATAAAATATAGGTCTGCCATGTCTTCTACACAATATTTTATTTAAGCGGCACACATAGGGGTCTACTACAAGTTCACACACAATTTATTATTACAATTATACACAATTATGTATAATGCACCATGCTATTGTGTTGTCAACTTGGGGTCAACGTTGATTGTTCTAAGTGTAACACCCCGCAAAGGAACCCTCAGAAACTAAGGCTAAAACATGCATAGATTATTTTTTTTGAAACAATATCAAGTCACATGTGTTACATAAAAAAAACACAAGCAAGAGCATGGTGGTCAATGCTTGATCACACACATGTGGAAATCTATGACATTTCTGAGGGTTCCATGACAACCTGAAAAACAACCATAGAATGGATGTACACATTCCACAATATATCTTATGTCAAGAGTTTGGAAAATATTTCAACGATCTTGTCAAGGTGTAACTAAACATTCGATCCAAATTAACAGTTGAGGAGACCATGTCCATCTGAGCAACTAACTAGACAATGTTCAATTAAATGTGTCAATAAAAATGTGAACATAATGTGAATGTTAATAGATGTGAATATATAAAAAATCATCACAAGAATAAAGGGTATCCAAAAAAATAACTATCATGAGCACATACCCAAGGAAACATCAAACTGTTATGGATGTGCAGGTCTGCATAGAATGAATGTGCAGCAGAAATGTGAATATGTGCATGTGTATAGGAATTTGTTGGTTGCATCGATCCCCAATGGTTGTTGGTTACGCCACCAGACCATGAGGTACCCTCAGGCCCTCCCCATTGTTCTTGCAAAGATAAAAATATGGTCCAAGCACACATAATTGAACATGCAATAGGCTTCTAACATATACAAGGAATGGATACACATCTAAGCATAAGGGATGTGTGTCCTACGAGGCCAAGATCACATCTCAAGCAATAAGGTTCAAAGGTATACCAACTTCCAACACCATTAAATGCATACAACATGGACATCATTCGACATAAGGACACCATGACAACATAATTGAGCCATTAGAATACATGCATAACCATAGATTCATAATTCCACCTTCTTGTGATATGGATGGAGAAAGACCAATCATACGAGATAGAATATAAACCAAATAAAGACTCCTACTAAGACAAGCAATCAACTCCTATACATATGGTTACCAATCTATAAACTAATAAAATTTTGCCCATTTTTCGACGAGAATACGTCGATTGGTCGACTAGAAAACGTAGGTCAATCGACCAAATGTGTTGTGGAATTTTTTTTGTCAAAACTTTCCACGACTGGCCTAGTAGTCGTAAAACCGATGACTAAAAGGTCAGAAAAGGATTTTTGAAAGATGTTGTGATGCGCCTTTCATCTCTAAGCTCTTTGCACATTTTATCATTGTTACGACCTTACTAACAATCAAAAACGATGAGGATTCTATATGAATGACGAACTGATCAACAAACTGTTGTCGATATATTTGTCATTCTTATAGAATTCTCATCATTTTTTACTATTAGGAAAGTCATCAANCTAGTAGTCGTAAAACCGATGACTAAAAGGTCAGAAAAGGATTTTTGAAAGATGTTGTGATGCGCCTTTCATCTCTAAGCTCTTTGCACATTTTATCATTGTTACGACCTTACTAACAGTCAAAAACGATGAGGATTCTATATGAATGACGAACTGATCAACAAACTGTTGTCGATATATTTGTCATTCTTATAGAATTCTCATCATTTTTTACTATTAGGAAAGTCATCAATGATGAATATATCGATGATAGTTCATCGTTCATATAGAATCCTCATCATTTATGACTGTTAGTAAGGTCATAAAATCGATGAACTATTTTATTTATAAAAAAAAAAAATTCACAATGGCAGAGCAATTAATTTTTTATACCATATTCTTTGTTGCAAATAGATATCTATGGGATACAATACATATCAATAACAAAGCTTCATCCTCCAGAGATTAAGTGGTCATGGTGAATACTTCACTTATAAAGTAAGAGAGCTTAAACTTTATTTGATGGTAACAGTAGTTAATCCAATTGATGAGTTTTGACTCCATCCATAATGGATAGGTCAAGAAAATCAGCTAAGTGGCATAGGAATATAGAAGTGCCATAGGTAGTCGACAATGGCTTACATCACTCCAATAATGGATGATGGCTTACTTCACTCCAACAATAGATGATTTCACTTTTATGATAAATGTTTGAAATGTTTTTATAGGGTCAAGCATAAGCCTTATCTTTTAAAAAGCATGCCACAATATAATATGAAGTTATCACAGATTTCTGAATTAGATTTTGTGAAATTTTTTAATATTTTTCATTTCAAATCATAATGATGAGATACCCAAAATGAGAATCTACTATTAAAAAGTAAAACCAAAAGATGTGGTTTTGTCAATTTGAGAAGTGACCAGTTTCATTGGATCTACTATTTGGTGAACATGAAATATTTCCTAGTTGTAAAGGAGAGGGTATTACTAAATTTACCTACACAAGAAACATGGAGCAAGGTGGGATTTTCATATAATGCCCCAGCTTGAAGTCTGACAAGAATGAAACTGCCTGACTCATACCCATGTACCCATAAACCTTAAAGCAAACGTTGGAAATGGGATTTCTAGGAAGGATGTGTCCCATTATGTACTTTGTAATGATGTTCAGCCCTGGTGTCTGTACAATAACTAAAATTAGAATCTTCCATGAATTGACAGAATAGATTAGCAACCATAATCATTTTTCATCAATATGTTTCAGTTTTTACCTAATTAGTGGTGGCAGTTATAACACTAATGGGTAAAGTGAAAAGGGATGCTAAAGCACAAGCCAAGATTAAACCACATCATGGAAGCTGCACCTGTTCCTTGTAAAACTCACACAGTGCAAATGAAATAGCCAAAGTAGCAGCAAGGAGAGTATAGAACCACCGTTGTGGGATGTCTTCATACTTGCGCATCAATTTAGTATGGATATCAGGTGGACTGCTTCTAGATGTTGTTGCTCATTGCCATATTTCCCTGAATAGAGGACATTACAACATAATAAACATTTTTGTATCAAAAATCGAAAGCAAAATATAGGGTACCTTGAAGAAAAAATCATTAAACCCTCTTGTCTAAAACCTACCTTACATAGAAAATAGAAACATGGGTAATTGTGGAAGCTATGGTTGCAAAACCAAATCCATAGCTCAAAGAAAAAATTAGACTCAAATGTATCTGGCCACTTTCCTTGTAGGTTGTCTAATCCAACTCAAATCGGTTGTTCACAATAGCTTTAATATTGTACCCAGGATGCACAAACCCTATTGGCTCTTGGCAATTTGTCATTGGGAATCACATGCTAATATGTGCAATCTGTGTTGAACGCAGATAACAAAAAGATGGATAGCTATTTTATTTATTAACCTTCAATGAAATAAATGGTATTCTTCATTTTATATTAAATGTTGTACTAAATGCGGTATAAAGTGACAGTGATATATTTTTTCCTAATTAAAGTTGTAGAATATTATTTTTCTCATTGCTATTTTCTGTGAGGGCCAATCAAATTATAAATAAATAGTATTATTCAACTCTCTTAAATATATTAAAACTATCAAACTATATAATATACAAACAGATTCAAAAATACTGAAATCTGATTGAACCAATAATAAATATGTTTGCATCGAACGATTGCAATAGTTACCTGCCTATGGCAAGAACTAATAACATTCACAGGTTAGAGTTTGAACTTAGGAAAATGATCTACTCTTTCTATATTCCCTTTGAATACATTATCACTTGGATCCTATATGTAGAAACAATATTGATTTTGAATCAATGAACCTACAAGCTATATCTTTTCCCCTGTCTTCATTCTTAAAATATTTTCCATGATGACAAGAGTCTTGTGGTGACATATTAGGAAACAATAAATTTGAATAATTTTCATGTGCATTTGACTACAAGCAACATGCTCATGGTGTCACAATCATAGGGTGACCTTTGAGCATAGAAATCATGTGACCTACTTAGAAATAACAACTATCATTAATTCTTATTATTGCTACATGTTTTTTTACTTCTAAGATGTTTTTGTTTGAAGGTCTAATTGAAGAAGCTCATTGACTTCAGGAGCATAATATGTATTGATGAAAAGATTCCATACTCATTGGCATGGATGGAATCGGCAACAAATATCGGAACACGTTGACTCAAGTAAAGAAGAATTACAATGGCAAATTCATCATGAGTATACAATAATTTGACTAGAATAATAATGGTAGTTGATCTTATGATTGCTGACTATGTAGCATGGGTAGCAAAGGTAGTCTCTAAATGCTACTATTTTAACATCTCTTTGATTGGGCATGTTACTACATTGAACTAACATTATTTTGGTTTTTAGATTGTTGCATTTGGTTGACCATAGGCAAGGAAATCATGTTTTGAACCAGAACACTTGTACAATCTTTGAGTTG
>MU222646.1:53431-87116 GCA_018584345.1 Thuja plicata
CAATAAGAATCAGATGTTGTACACTGGATTGAAGAGCATCCAACATTTGAGGTTCCAAAATATCTGAGGCCTCTTCGCGCAATAAAATCCTTCCGGCCTCCCCTCCGCACAATGATGCCCTAGTCCCTTCGGCCTCTGCTCTGTAACACGCAATTAAAACAAAATGAAATTAACAATGAAAGCGATCACCCCTTTTTTTTAGTTATATGCCCGGGTTCGTCGGAATTCCGACGAACACGGGCATGGATTTAAAAAAAAAATTCCTTCAATAAACCGACAAAGGAAAAGCATTTTAATGGTTCGTGGGAAATGTTGGTCAATTTTTAGGGTATAATATATTAGTGATACAATCCACTCTCCAACCTTGAATCCACAACCATCCCAAAATGTATCCAAGCACAACTCAACACAATGCACTAAATACATAAACTACACAATTTCAATTTCCACATAACCATGCCTTGGACTCATAACACATATTACACTTTCTAGAATTGCTTTCGACATGGGTACCATTAAAACCATATCAAGAACAAGGAATACACAAGATTCCACAATACATCCAAAACTCATGTTGATTTTAGCATATACTTACATTATGCCAAAAGGTCCATAATTACAATACAAGGTTCAACATCAAACACATTCCAGTACACAAATAGATATATACCAGGAACTGGTTGCACACAAGCCACAAAGAGGAAAATTATCATATTCTCAAACTTATAAAAATGAAAAATTCAAGATTAACCATTTCAATATTACCGTAAAATCATCAATAGATTGTATGAATAATATAATAACATAATTTGCATTCCTCTTCCCACAAGATCAATACTAAGTTGGAAATTTCTCAAATCTAGGTGCATGAAATCCAACCAAGCCAAAACACCAAAATATCAAACTCAACCAATCAAAAATATGAGCAAACTATTTTTTTCCAAATGATTCTTATCCCAAAAATGCATTCACTCACCCAAGTGAATTCTAGAAGCATAAAACAACAAAAACCCTAATTTTCTCATAAATTTGAGAATAATATTAAAAAATCCATCAAATTTCTTCAAACAAATTTGAAATAAGATAAAATATATCAAGGAATGATTTTTCAACCATCCCCAAGCCATTAAATTAAACTCCAACCAAGATTTAGGGAGAAAACAAACAACTTACCTCAACATGCCCAAAACCAAGAAATAGTGATAAGTTGAGAAATCCTCCACCAAACAAAACAAAATTTTGAGGGAAAGGAGTATTCGACGTAAGGAATCCATTGAGAAAACACCCACAAAATAATTTACACCCCAGTTCTTAGCCCAAGCCAAATTCAAATTTACCCAAGTGGATTTCAAGAAAACTTGTCAATATTGAAAAAAAACATAAAGCACAAAACTAAAAATGAATTGCACTTTCCCCTTAAATTAAAATGCCCTTTTCAAAAACCATAAATTACATTAAAGCCATTTAATTAACATCATAAAACAAACTTCTAAAATATAAAAGCCAAAATAAATACTTGAAAATCTCAAATTAAATAAAATGCCCAATCAATACTTGTCGCTAACAACAATAATATTATTATAATACTAACCAACAATGCTAATCAATGATGCTAACCTTCATACAAATGTATATTTCTTTACTCATGCACTAACCATCAATCATCACGAACAACCAGAATGCACATACACAACATTGGTCTCGTCACATAATGTAGGGTAGCCGAATGTTACCACACGATAACTGGCTAGTAGACACACAACATGGTGATTGTCGTCCAAGAATAGGAATGACAATTAGACTAGGGAACATGATTGGCCACATGGTTAAATCCATTTTTAACCACCGTCAGGGTGATATAGGCATGATCATACCTATGAAACCAAGTGGAGTCGATGCCTAGTACCTGCCCAAGTTAGTAACACAACTGAAGCACACACAAACACATACACACACATATATATCATCATCATCAGCATCAATCAATGTCAATCAGTGAAAGGGAACTTAGCGGCGTAATCATTCTCTGAATAGTATGACACCACCCCTTCTCACATAAAAATAATCTTCTATATAAATCACATCAATAATCAATCATTAGAAATAATTAGTGGCAATAATCTTTGAATAACATGAGATGTTAGAAGAGATCATCAACTTACATTGATTATCATTTAACAGTGATAGTAGAACAACCATACCCTTACCAAATCCAACATGCAATGCATCATGATCATCATCTATGAAATGAAATCTCAACAAGGATCATTGGTTAGCATTAACATCGTCAATCATCAAATGATAACATAAATCATTAATTAAAATAATCATCTCTTTGGTAACCACCATAACTTCCCACTCTGCAAATTCAAACTTGTCTGCTGAGAATGACACCTCCTCACCACCTATTTTTAGGGGGATTTCTTGTGTTGCGCCTTGCTCAGGTGTTGTCTTGTTGACGTTGATCTTTCTCTGGGGCTTCTGGCGGATGCTTCATTGGGGTTTAATCCATCCCAATGTGGGCGCTCAGTTGTTGTGGTTGTTGACTGCAACCGCCCTCCATACTTATCTGGTGTTTTCATTGGACATACTGTCTTTGAGACTTCATCTCTCATTGAAGGTGTTTCTGGTGCTCAACTTGAGGGGGTTGTGTCAAACACCCTTGGTCTTTGGTCATCTAGTTATAGTGGTATTAGCCCTGTGACTGTTACAATGGTCGTTATGCCCCCAAAATCTATAGCTATTGGTGGTAGAAGTTGTGTCTGGGCTGCCAATTCTACTGCTATCGCATCTAATAAGGCAAAAGTGCATCCTTTTGCCTAAGCTAAAGCCTCTCCTATGGTGGTTTGCGGTCCTGAGGTGATGGAAAATGTGGAATTCTACCAGAGTTGTGGTATGGTCTGTGAGTTTGCAAGTATTTGGCCCTCTCTTCCAAATTTACACTGTTGGGTAACTAGTTCTTGGTGATCCCTTGTCTCTGGTGATATTGAGTTATACCCTTGTGCAAATGGATTTTTTATTGCTTCATTCTCCTCTTCTGAAGATCATGAGTTAATTTTGAACAAGTTGTGTGTTTGGGGAAATCATTCCCTTTCTACCAAACCCTAGACAACATCATTCAACCCTATTACTAAACTACTCAATCTATATCCAGTATGGGTTTGGCTTCCTAACCTCCCACTTCATTTCTAGATGTTTTTCTTTGAGGCCAACGGAAACTCGTTTGGTCATTTCCTAAAGGTGGATGGAGTTACTACTACATTAGGCCATTCTACATTTTCTCGTATTCTAATTGATATGGATATCTCTACTCCACTTCCAGGAGAGGTGATAGTCAAGGTTGGTAAGAGGCCATGGATCCAAATATTGGACTATGAGGGCCTTCCCTTCTATTGTCGTTATTGCTTCGCTATAGGACACATGGCTACGGACTACGCTCTTCTACGTTGGAAAGGTGCTACTACTTGGTGGAGGGATGAAAGTGTTTATCATTTGACTATTTGTGCTTATGATTCTCTATCTGATTTTTCCTCTGAGGACTCACAGTTTGCTGACAAAGATGACACTCATGTTGAAAATATGGATGCTACTCATGCTACTTTTCAAAACCAGACTTCTACTGCCCATTTGATTTGTACTCCTACTACAACCCTGGATGTTTCCCCTTCTACTTTAGATGCTACACCCACTGGCCCTATGGCCCCTACTGATCCTACTACTTCTCTCATTTTGTAGCAGGTTTTTTCTAACAATGTGCAGCTTCAGCACTCTGGCCTCTATGTTGACGGGGGCCCTAGCGGTGTCTCCTTTTTTGGGGACCCTAAGGATAGCATTACCTGGACAGTTAATCAACGACGTAGGAAGAAGTGATCTTCAAACTCTCGCTCATCTTCTCTTGGGGCGTGAGTCTGGCCTTTCCCTTGGAGGGCTTCTAGTCTTTGTGCTTTGTATTATGTCTTTCTAGGAAGCGCCTGTTGTGTTTCCTATGTTGTTAATGGCCTATTTGTACATGTTCAAGCCTTTCTTTTGTAAGGGATAGCCTCCTTGTTTTGTCTACTTTTATTATCAAAAACATAAATCATTAAAATCATTAACTAATATCATCATTATTTAATTAATATAGGAGAGCAAATGATAGATCCCTATAATAGGTTATTAATTGGTTATACCTAATACAGCATAATATACCACTGGCACCAAATCAAGACTCATCATAAGATATATAGAAATCCCACAAGGCCACCATACCATCTAAATAAGTAAATATAATCAACCACACAACAAACCTAGTTAACATATAAGGTCATCACTACGATCACAAGTATAATCTTCTATCTACATCAGTTTTATCATCTACTACTATCAAGAAACAAAAATATATCAATAAGCCTCATCAATATCACTAGGTGTCATTAAATCACACAGGCATTATGCATATAGGATCACCCTGAACTCATTAGTATTTATTCATATAGCCATACTATCAATACCACCATACGAACAAAAGGTTGCAACAATAATTTATCGAATCGTCTAGCCACTTACATTAAATCACAGTATGATGTCATCAATTATCATCATAATAATTTTCTATATACCAAATGTGCTTACCTCATTCTACATTTGAGCCAGGGCCAAAGCCACATTACCTTCTTATGGAGATGGGGTTGGAATCGCACTACACTAAAACACATGATTGTCCAACAGCAGGAATGAGATGAGGTCCTTGGAGACTAAAAACATTATCAAATTCCATAACATACATATGAGTATAAGTATGTTTCAATATTTTTTGCATAAGGGAGTGTATTTGGATGAGAACGATCACCAATTATCTAACTATCATGATTATATATGATCCATTCCAGTTGGCTTCTAGGGGAGTCAATAGCAAGATGGATTATATCTAATAGGGTAGTATTATATCTGTAAGGAGTTAGTTCAAAAAAAATCAAGATGGACTTAAGACATTAGTCAGATCATGAATACTATGAAAACCAAGAGGAAAGTGGCCTATGATATCTCTGCATCAAAAAATGATATGAGCTTTCTTATATTTTCTTATTAATGGCTTTAAGACAACCAACTCTCCTTTAGTGAGATTTGAAGATAAAATATGGTATTTCTTTAGTATCTGGAAATACCTACAAATCGCCTCATTCATCATATCTGAATATTGGAACAAGATTTCCAAACAAATATCTTTCTAGTATCTTCTTCTGGCATTCTGTTCGCAATTATTTGATGTTTCTAACTATAGCAATGGTTGGACCTTTAGGAAGAAAATTTATGTCTTCGTCAAATATATAAACAACATTTTCAGACTCTATTTCTTGAGATATATGATAGAATTGTATTTCCTTATGAATACCTAAGACAATACCACTTTTACAGAATAAAAAAATAAATAAATTATTTAAAGAAATCCCATCCAAGAATTATATTAGTTTCTATATTCTCATTCATCCAAAAGGAACGCAAAGAATTGAACTCTCCTACATTGACAAGGCTTTTATGGGCTCTTTTGTGTTAAGAGTATCTAATCCTTTTACACTGATATTTTATTGGGTCCAATATGATAGTGAAAGAATGTGGCTTTTAGAAAAACCAATTTTTGGTGTGTTTAAGTGTTGTACATAAGTTCTCCTAGGCTCTAAACACATAATTTGCTTAAGTTTACTTTGGGACTGTAAACAGTATTTTCCCTCCCTGCAAATGAGCATCCCTTCACGCCTCCCTCTTATATTCTTTAAGGTGCTCGTTTAAGTTGGTAGCCTACTCTGCAACCTGTTTGCACAGCATGTGACTCGAAGCAATAATTTTGCTGCAAGACTCAACTACCCGCTCGAGCGTCACTTGTCTTTCAAACACTTGCAGTTTTCCTTTCTGGCAGGCCCGGTCCTTTTCCAAAGCTAGGCAAGTGTCCGTCTCGTGGGCCTTTTGATAATTTCAGCCTCCTTCAGTCGCGGCTTTCAGACGTCATTGTGTCGCGTGTCCCAATCTTTCCTTGCCAAATGCATTTGCTGATGAGTCCTGAGCTTTTGAGGAAAGTACATATGTGTAGGCCTTGCGGAGATTACAAGATGGTAGTGTTCAAGCACACGAGACTCTATGCTAGTCAGTCACGTATCCTCCTGGCCACAACTGGACTAGTGCACGCATCCAAACATTCGCGGCTTCGAAGCCGCCTTAACCAAGACATGATTATTCTTCCAGGAGCCGTCGTGGTCAGGAGTTAGTAACCGACATTACTAGAGGTCATTATGAGGACATGTTTCTCTAACAGATCGGGTGTGCGAGCCGCCTCTCCTGCAGGGTCAGCGTTGAAAGCAAGTCCTCTTTTCTACCAAATGTGTGGCGTCGCCTCTTCTCAGGGGTCATTTTCTCTCCTGGAACCTTGGGCCTCCGGATTTCTCCTTCCAGCAGTATATAACAATGTATTTTGTAATGAAAAAGGGGGGGAATACTTTAGACTTAACTTTGATAGAAAAGAGCAGGGATCTTGCAGAAGCTTCAAAAGCTTTATTTTATTGTAAGCCTCGAACTGTAATGAGCATTTTGATTTCTCAATACAAATTAATTGTGCTCTCAGCCCTTTGATTTTTGGATTTTTCAGTGTTCATAAATATTCTTGTGTTGTTTGAATACGTCGTCTCACTTCCATGTGTCCGTGCCTAAGCTTTGTTAGATATATTATGCATCCAAGCTTCTCTATTTGATGAATGTATTACATGATTCACTTAATGTTCATTTCCTATGGTGATAATGCACTTCTGTAAATGCTCCCGAGATCGTAGGCTATGAAGTTACCTTGATATTTCAATTTTCCTGAAATAACCTGTGCATTTTAAGTTTAAAGTGTTTCCAAATATTTTTCCATTTTGCCTCAGTAAGGTTAGCGTTGCTTCCCTTTCCCCAACATAAAATGAAGAGACGGCTTCTAAAATCTTGAAGGTTGCTTAGTTAAAATTATTAGGTCCCACATTCACTAAAGCTTCACATAAGGTCGTTACGCCCGAGAGCGATTTTAGGCATCAAAAGGACCACTTAAAAATATTCCCATTTTTTATGGTGTTATCACATTATCACTTTTCCACCTTAAGTGGGACTTCCACCTTTGTTGCACTTATCACTTTATCACTTTTCCACCTTTAGTGAGAAAACACTCCTACTTTCTCACCTTTACTGGACGTGTCACACTATCACTTTTCCACATTATGTGAGTCATAAGTTACCACTTTATGTATCATGTCATAAAATTTAGATACTTGTTATAATCTTATACCTTTCTATGTCTCACCTTGGCCTATTTAACCAAGGGGTCTCCTTCGTAATATTCAACTTAGTCAAATTTAGTTAATTCGAGCTATTTTATTGAATTATTGGTGAGAATATAATTTATTCTTGTCATATTGGTCTTCTCTCGTTATTATGTTTTCCATCAGGCCTCTAGAATCTTGGGTGGCTATCTCCATTGCCAAATCTTAAACTAATAGTAAAACCAATGTCTATGAGTGGAGAGATTTTTTTTACTAAATCCTTCTATTTTGATTTTAATAATGGTCTTAACTAGGAAAATTATTTTCTAGCAAGTTTCTTATATAGGATAATATACATAGGAAGGATTGGTAAAAACATTGTAGACTAAACAAGTAATAAAGAAACACTGGATCATAAGCAAGTTGAGCAAAATTAATAAAGGGATTATATGACTTGGAAAAATTATAGGAAAATGAGACTGCAGGAGGAGGATTAGAAGAATGTAGAGAACCGCCTTGTTTTACTTAATTAGATTCTTCTTCTACGAGACTAGAGTCTTCATCGTCTTCTTTTGTATAGCATGAACATTTTCACAGTGCTTATAACAATCCTCAGATTCTTCATATGCTTTTTTGTTCTTCATGTTCTTGATCATAAATCGTTTCATTGTTATATGAGAAGTATGATAAACATAAACTACAATGACATAAAGGATCAACTTCAAAGGAAATTTCAACGTTGTCTTTGCTATCAGATTGAAAGATTTGATGCAATTCAACCATTGTTCATGACTGAATCACTAGGTAAATCTAGAATAAACTTGAACAGGAGTTTCACAAGAGAGCAAAACTCAATCAACTAAGGAAAGTAACAAGTATCAACAAACAACAAGAAGATAATTGATGATAAATTAGCTCAAATATCAACCCAAAAAGGGAGAACCCTAGTGTCAAAACACTTCATTTTTTCATATGTAACTCAATTCACCTTACTTTATGACAAACTCAGGGAGTTGGAGCCTCTGGTCCCATTTAGAATTTAAAAACACAAGACAACTCTGATACCATTTTATTTTCTTCAAGACAAATATAGAACAACTATGATACCATTTAAATTTTTAAAACATGAATACAAACAACATGCAACTTTGACAGGATCGAGACATAAACCGCAGTCAAGGCTAGAGATCAAATGGTTATGAATTCTTGATATTACTTTAGAAGAAAATAATATTATAATCTGATTTGATCATGATGAAGTGTGTTCGTCTTGGTCTCCTTTTGATCCCCACTATAGTATGCTCTTGGAGATAGTTGGATATGTGTTGTACCTATAAGAACCCATGCTCCTAACCAAAATCATTGTTAAGACACCTTTTGTAAATCCAAATTTTTCCAAACCCTATTGTGCACTTAAGCCTCATTTTATCCATCACATATCGCCAATCACAAAAATCTTTGTATAGTTCTCAATTTGCCAAATTTGCCTAAGTGTTATCCTTTGGCATCCACCAAGTGCATATAATGAGTTATAAATTCTCAAAAAAAAAACTAAAATTTTTTGTGTGGAAGTTTAATGTTCAATTTTTTAAAGATGATGTTAAATGTTAAAGTTGTATGCTTTCCCTTCTTGGTTTTTCGTTCCTTCTAAGTCTGTGTTTTCTAACCTCATTGGAGTTAAACTTTCCTCTCTCAACATATCTTTCCCCCACCCTTTGCCTTCATCCCTTTTCCTTAACAAGATTGCAAAGTTTTCCTTACTAATATCTATTTCCTCCCACCCTTGTTCTCTTCCCTTGCCTTTGTCTGTTTAGACCTTTGTCTTATTTGCATGCTCACTCCAAACCCTAACTCCTCAATTCCTGCACTAGGTAACCTTTTGGAGTTGCAATTTTGCGCATCCCTTTATTTGAATACATTTTCTTAGGTATCCTCAATCATTGACTTCTAATGTTTACTTCAATACATGTTTTCAAAGTTAGTGATGTGAGAACATGTCTAATGTGGTACAAAGTACCATGAATTATTCTTGAACCTTGATTATCAACACTTTTCACTATACTATCTTGTTAGGATCACAAGTTCAAACCTTTTCTTAAATGAATGTTTAGAGAGATGAATTCATTGGTATCTTTAGTCCCTAACTTTTGATAACTTCCTTCAAATCCTTTTGGAGTCGAAGATATATATGAATATACCCTTGTCTATTTTCTTTGTGCATATCTCATTATCTTGATCTCCAACTCCCCAGCGATGGTATGGGTCATGAGGTATCTTTGACCCCTAATTCCCAAAACTCTTAACATTTTTTCATTTTGTTTTGTTCACTCTTGCCTACATGACCTATAGCACCATAATTGACCTAATTTGACCCTGCAACTGTGTAATGAATATTTTTCTTCTCAAACATAACCATTTGTCTCTGAAGTAGTAGATTTACATATACTTCCAATGATGGAAAAGGGTGACCCATTCAATTATAATGCAATGGTCAAAGTTTTAGTCCCCAACATTTCTCACACCAACTCGTCATTATCAATTGCATGAATTGTTATGAACATGGTAGGTATATTTGAATATCCAAACCTATATCGAATTCTTGCGCATGTATTTGTGTGACTATAAGTACCATAAATGCATGTATGTTCTATATCAAAAAAGTTAGTTGTTGAGTTAATTTTGTAGTTTCCAAATGCTTTGAGCTAGTTCTATGGCAGTGTTGTCAATTTGAATTACAATTATTGGAATACATCTTGTAAATCATTGGAAGAGTTAGTAAAGCACATCTACTTGTAATGATTTGCTTCTTTGGTAGTTTGTAATTATTCAAAAAAGAAAAATAGTAACACTCTGATTTTCTCTTGCCACATTTGATGCTGTGAATATAATGAAGATTTGATGTATGTATGATAGCATCTGATGCATTATAAATGCGTTGTAATTGTCATTCCTATGTTGTATATGGGTTATTGTAGCCTTATAATGAATTAGTAAGAATGTTTGTTGTGTAAGATGTAGGTTTTGATTTGTATGTAGATACATCTTTCATTTTGTCAATGTTATGTTGGATTTTCTCCTTTGTTGTTTGTAACTTTATTACCCAAAGAATAAGTACCTATCCATATCATTGATGATCAACGACAAGTAATTTAAACAACCCCTCTATCATGATTGATTAGAAATTCATACATGCTATTAATGATTCAATATTACATACCAAGGAAAAATCTCAAGCAAACCTAAATAGCAAAATCATTAAAAATTGTATCATGTGTGTTTGTGCCTGACTATTATAGATTATCTGAAGATATTAAAATGCTACTCTTGTAGGTGCATGTTTAATATGTTCTAGCAAATTTAGATCAAGGTTTTATGTAGTTTGTTAGTCTTTGAGCTATTGATAATTAAAAAGGTTAAATTTGCCTACTAATGATCTTGTATTTTACCTTCTTGATGGTAAACTCTTTAACCTAGAAGATAAAGCTCAATGATTAGCGTATTGTGCTGGTGGCCCAAAAAACACCAAATAAGAAAAATCGCCAAAAAAAATTAATGTGCAAAACTTACATCTAAGTCATCAAGTTGACAAATCTAATTGATTTTTATTGTCGAAGACCACAACCCTAATTCTAAAGGTTTACTTTATGAAAAGTTTCTTATTTGTATATGCAAAAAACAAACAAACAAAATATTTTGCCAAGTATAAACTAAACAAATATCAATCCTCTTTGAACAAGTTTCTCCTGCCTGCAAGAAATAGATACATGAGATCAAAACATACTATTTTTTCACAAATTTAATTGGACCTCTCTTGTTTAGAAAAGTGACTTTGTCGAGAGATAAATTGTGATATTGCGCCCTTACCACTCATCCTCACAACAACACGGGACTTTAACCAGCAAGATTGAATTTCTAAGCTATGATACCAGGTAAGATTTAGAAGCACCTGTTGTGGAATAAGTAATGAATTCCCCAAAAATTTAAAAGAAAAAAAACACCAATATATGATGTTAAGAGATGCCACAATAATCACTATATAAAATAAAATCACAATTGTATGAGTTAGTTGATAATATGGGAGGCATTGCCTCATACATCTTTAGCAAGTCGCAATAAGTAGCGCAACTGAACATCTGCTGCCATTCGATGTTGTATGATTGCCTATTGAACTGTTCCAGTTACCTTAATTAAAATACAATTTTATGTAGATTGTAAAGTGCAAAATTTAACATCATTACCACAATTTGGCAGAAAAAACAATAGATTCCCCGTGCAAGGGAAGCATTTGATTGCTTAAGATACAGACTACTTATATACAGTTCTACAACATAATGCAAATCATTAGCATGAGAAAATACAGATCTTTATAATTTTCTTGGAGACATCAAAGTGCGCCCTATTTCATCATCAGTTTCTTTCACATTTACATCACCTCCCATCAATTCTTGAAAGCCTTCAACCTTCACAGGTTGTGTCCTCATTTGACCAATGTCCCGTGAAAATAAATTCCTGCAGAAAATTAAGAACAATGGTGCATTCAGCTTGGTCTGCATGTCATCCTCTGCTAACAGACTTGAAAGCAAGGAAATCATACAGAAACACAGCAATGATAATTTTAAATCTAGTATTCTTACTGTTGCTGAATTGGAGTAAGTTGCAGTGAAGGATGCTGCTTAAATTGAGGCAGAGATTGGGAATGGTGAGACATTTGAACTGATTGTTGTTGTTGTTGCCATTGGGCATGATGCTGTGAAACTAGTGGAGCTGCCACTTTGCAATCTGCTGCAGAATCATTGGAGGTTTCCAACTTGACATCACCTATAGTCCTGTCTTTCTCCAACTTTCTGCCGATGCTGTGAGGCATTAAAACTTGTTTGCGTCTTAACTTATCCCATGGTGACTGCTGGGATGCGAGAGTCATATTTTGCTGAGATAGTTGTCTCTGCAACTGCTGTATATTTCAGGTGTCTCACTTGAGTTAACATATGTATTGAGATCCACAACTCTGTGAGCAGGTAAACTAATAAACACCACTATCTAAAAGATTGCTTGCTGAGTTTGCATGATCATATAAATATTCTAAGAAAAGCAAGAAAACAATATTCTCTAATCCCCTCACAAGCTCTCAGAAATGCCTCAAGGATTCAATCCTAAATCTGTTGCCTTGGCATGTAGGCAAGGACATCAAAAGCAAAGGTAATTGAAAGAGTTCAAATATTCTGGATGACAAGTACCGATGCAGTAAAAAGGGAATGCAGAAAGTGCTTGTTTTCAAAGAATAGCCATCCAGATATACTTGTATGGCTTGAGATAAATGAGCCCAAAGGTGGACAAATGGTGAAAAATAAAATACAAACTGTAGTTCTTAACAGACAATGTTACCCGTAATATGACAGACAGTAAAATTGGTATAGCAATGACAAACATTCGAGATTCTACCATACAAAGATATATCATAAATAGAGATTTTGAAATATATAAATAAATGCACCCGTGTATAATGGAACCAGATTCAAGTCAATAATTAGCATTAAATGGGATAAAGACTACCATTAAACCAAAGAATAAAGTTAAATTCATACTGGCTGGGATATCAAGTTGCACATGTTCAAACAAGTTGATATGCATGATCTTGATCAATTCTTTCATTATTGTTCCTCTATATTAGAATCAATCATTTGTCAATCTACCAAATCAAAGCTGCGACATGAACAAGAAATATATGCAGGAGAAAAATCCAGAAAAGAACCAAAAAATTGAATTCTTTCATTGAAGAATCCTCTCTCAATCACCCAAATGACCTGTGCCAGAAATGAATTAACAAGTTAAAAGCTAAGGTAAATTTATGCCAGAAGTCCTATTATTCTCATTTGTCACTTGATGCACCTCATTTCAACCTTTAGTATGAAAAATGAAGAAAGAAGTTATATCGTGTGAACCAAGATGAGATAGGATTGAGCATGTGGGTGTTGACAGGTTATGGTACAGAATACCTAACTACCCTAAAACTCAAGTATACCAATGCTGGAGTGCAGCTATTACAAATACCCACAGGGAACCAAAAAATCTATGCTATTAGAAAATGGTTGTAGCAATTATAATTCAAGCATTATTTGTTTCATTTCTTTATAAAATTAAATAATAGATGATTTTGATGGGGTATTTATTTTTCTTAATGAAAAGGCAGTCTAATTGTGGGCTTCCTTCCTTCCTTCCATCACAAAAAACAAACTAAAATATGTCAAAACCCCCTAATTCCAAACTCCCTAATTCTTACTAGCCCTACGGCTGCATTTATAAATCACTTTTGTTCACAACAGGAAACCATTAACTCTGACTTTTCAAATGCCCATATAAGGACCCACATAGACCCTTTTAGCTATTTATGTGATTAAAAAGATTTATTGAATTTAACGCTAAGTCACCCTCTCCACATCAACATCCCAAATTACATTCAACAAAGGACAAAAAGAACATCCAATAATGGTCATTTTTTTATAAAATATCACTAGTTCTGTCCAAGCACCCCCACAGTCGATCCAACCCAGAATCTAGACTACATTTGAAACAGACCTATATCAGGGTCTCCAGGCCAACAAACTAGTAACATAGTTTTTTTGGACGGGGATGGTAAGGGATGGCAAAATTCATTTTGGGTACAGCAGTCCAGGACAACATTTTTAGGGGACAGAACGAGACAGCATGTACATACAGACATTCATTAATCAGTTTAGTTTTACATGAAATCAAGATTCAAGTTTAGAAATTCACATAATGCATCACATTCAAGATTTAACATTCATTGATCCAAAGCATGGCAGCAATAAAAAGTTAAATTTCATTGTTTTCACAACACAAAAGGCCCAGAGGCTACAAAATGACAAAATGTACGACAATAGGCATAGCGGTAAGATTATAGATTAAGAAAATATTCAGCTGTCAACTAGACCTCCTTAACCTGTGCATCATATTATTTCCTTCCCCTTTCTGCAGCTGCAAATGTAAAATGCAAATTGATTGTAATAATTGTGAGTTGCAAATAAATGGGTGAATAAGATGTAGAAGGGTTTGGGGTTTAATAAGCAAAACAAGTGACCTTATGGGTCCCTGCAAGGGCTCCCACGCATATTTTTCTATCTTTTATTTAAAAAGTAAGTGCAGAAAAAAGAGGATGACTGGATGCCTCTAGGATAGTCAAGGGATGTCCCCAATCATCCCAAGGATGGCCAGATGTGCCTGACATAGGGCCTCCTCAAGATGCATTTTGAGGATGCCTTGCCAGATTCAATGGGCATTTGGAGTGGCCAAGAGATGCCCAGTGTAGTCATGTCACAAGGACACCGTAGGGGACAATGATGTGAGGTTTGGGCATTACAGAGGGAAAGAGGACATGTCCCTGTCAAACCAGGGTCCTTATACGTGCAAATGAAGATGACATCCTCACCTACATAGTCCAGCATGGCTATAAATCTGCAGATAAGTTTCGACCCTGTCTTAAACACCCCCAAAAGGACTAACAATGCAGCCCAAACAGGTACAAAGGGAAATGTTGTAACTTCTTGACATTAATACATTCCTAACAATGCATTTGGGCTAAAGATTGTGTCTTCGCATATTTCCTGAACAGCCTCAATTTAGGATTTTACTTCATATAAATTTCTTGGTGCTAGGCACATAAATTACAATAGCAATGAGCTCAAGGAAAAGCAAAAGATTACTCTCTAAGGCTATAAAATTTGCAATAAGTCATTGCAAGTGTAAGTGTTCAAATGTAAGCACTACACCCTTGAAGACATACTAAAGATGGAGGAAGGATAGGAAGAACAAAACAACAATGAATGGTCTGAACCCTACAACTGCTATAAACAAAGCAATCAAAGTTGTCAAATAGCTCCAAACTAGGCCATCAATTTGGAAGAGGAAGCCTAGAGCAATGGAAACTTTAGAGCTAAACAATATGACAGCTACTACTCTTCAAGTCTCTTAAGGTCCACTGCAGACCATTCTTTTAAAAAGGAATGATTATTCGCTAAATAAATTTTACTATCGCAATTCCTAATTTGGGTATCTTTTCTTTTCCAACCAGCCTATCAAGGTTCTTTGTGCACTGATCATTTGAAAGGGACGCCTCTGAAATCTGTGCTGATTACTTCCCTTTCTCATTTCAGGTCAAAAATTCCAATGTTCCCCAACCATGACATAATCGCCATTACATCTTTTGTTAAAAGGACCACTAATCGTCTTCATCTCTGTGGGAACAAGAAATTCAAAAAATGCTCCTCCTAAGCAGTCCACAACCTACCCCTGGCATTCCACTCCTCGTGTTCGCAATACAACTCAATGCAAGGACTCTTCAATCCATATTGCTTTAAAAAAAAATTAGAAACCAATAATAGTTTGCAGGGTCTCATTTATGCAATGAGGGCAAAGGTACATGAACAAGAAATCTAGAAGAAATGTATTAACCTGCTTGTATCCAATGCTCAGTATCTCAGGGACAATCAACTTGCTATTCAAGCTTGCCTCAAAAAGAAAGCGGAGTGTCTGCAGCTTCTGAAGCAAAGCTATCAAAGCTTTGGGAACATAACTGAAGCAAATGAACCACTTTTCACAACTAATTAAACTGGCAATTGGCAAAAATCATCTGACACAACAAACAACTTGTAGCAAAAAGGACCTTCACTGCCATGAATTCCCCAATGGTAGATATAACCCAAGTTAATCAGAGGTAGAACATTAATGGTTATACCCATGCAAATGAAAAAGCGACTAGAAGGACAAGGAACCTGGTAGGAAGGAGCACAAAAGAAAGAAAAGTGTTATGTTAGTCATTAACAAAAGGCATAACTACAGATGTCCCAAGAGAGATTTAATCCAAATAAAAGAGGCAATTACATCTAACAGATTATTAACTATAACTAAGACCTAGATCTAGATAGACATTCTTATTCTAACACCCGTCTATTGCAAGAGCAAGGGGTTCTGTAATGAGTGGCTCATAATGCATGACACTTGCTGGAGGTTTTGTGAATAGAGTAGCAAGCTAATTGGGCTTAATCTTGGGGGAAACTACACGGTTCAGTGTGCTTGAGTTATAGTATTGGGATGGGTGACCTCTAAAGAAGTCTCAATGCTTCACCCCTGTGAGCATCACTTGTATACAACAAGTGTTATGTGGACTATTCATTCTCAGGAAATATGGGTGAATGAGTTTGACTGAAAAACTATACAGTTGAATTCTAATAGAAATATCCTAACATTACAAAGAGTAAAATTCAAAACTTCAATTTTTTTATAGGAAAGAATAACTTTGTACAGCAATCCCAAAGTTGATCCTAGTAGAAATGAACAGCATCTTATTTTGCACATTCACTCTAATGAAGTCGTAATGAAAATGTGTTTGGATCACCCATGCATAACTGGTTTCTCTATTATTTTGATCATTGTAATTCATTGTTGTTGACTTTTTGGATGGGATACCCATATCATCCAGGACTCTCTGAAACCAAATTGTTTGGCGTACAACTCCTTATGCTGCTTTGTACTTGTTGATGTGAGTTTTATGCCATTACAACATGCAGAATCAAATACTTAGCATTCCGAGAAGAAACACTAAATTTCCAACTCTCTTGAATCAGGATGCTCATATGCTAATAAACAATGTAAATGGATCGTGTGATCAAATGAGACAACCTCAAGGTTCCTTCTTATTGTGGACTTTCACTCAGTTGTAATGATGTGATATGTTGGGTATCACAAAACGTTGTTCATTCAATGGACAACAACTACCTCCAACCAAAAAAATTGCAAAGGGAAAGGGTTTAGAAAGCTATTCTACTACTAGAATGAAAGAGATAATGAATGTCTTTGTGACTCTACTAAACTTAGTTTAGCCATCAACATCAACCAAGCTAGTGCGATCTCCTAAGGTAAATGTAGGATGTTCAAACTATTACCATTCCATTAACACCATCCATCGATGCATATCAATGTGCAAGCAATAATCGAAGTAAAGCTCATAAATATGTCATTCGACCACGCAATGCAAATTTACAATCAGCAAGCAACTAGTGGTTTGGTCTAAGCGAGTTCACCAAAGATGCATCCAAAATACCTTCCATTCAACTAAACACTATTATGGTAAATCGTTGTTGTATTAAACAAAGGAGACGAAAGCTCCTTATATAGATTTACAAAGGTGATGCTTCTAAAAGAAACAATCGTGAACTAAAGACGAAAATAGAAACTACCTAATAAACTAAAGACTAACTAAGATGACCATTAAAGAGAAATTACAATATTCTAATACCCTCCCTTCATGGTCATCGTCTAACTACCCTACAGAAGACTGTACATGTCTTGTGGTCATAAATTCTTCAGAACATTCTGAAGTTGTTGAGATCATCCCTAGATCTGCAGAATGTCAATGACCAAGAGTAGCCAAAATCCGTCCAGAAAAAATAGAGGCTGCCCCCTTCCTCAAAATGCTCTGCAACAAGAGACAAGGGCATGCCACTAAATCTACCATTGAGATGAGTCTACCACTAACCCTCCCAAAATTTGCAAAACTTCTGACCAGAAATCATCACAAAACATCCAACCTGATGTTGGATAACGGAGTTGTCCCTCCCTGTAGCCAGAGACATACAACGAGAACAACTGCCACGATTTTGAGGAAAAATCAGCAAACCCTCCAAAAAAAATTGCTGAAGAGCACAACACCCTAGAACGAACTGCAAAAAGTCACGATTTTTGAGGAAAAAATTGCCAAACCCAAGATAACAAATCATTGCTTTTTAAAAAAAAAATTGTAAAAACAAAGTAATCCCACACAACTTTGCAAATTACAAAATCCAAAAACGATTTTTGAGGATAAAATCGAAAAACCAAATAGATAGTTGGCACAAAATCCGAGACATGGATCAGCATACAAAACATCATTTTCAAGGAAAAAAACAGTAAAAACCTTTCTAGAAACCAAAGAGCCCTCCATGACAGGAGCAAACCCTTAATTTTTGAGGAAAAAATTATAAACCCAAAAAAAAAAATTTCAAGGGACAAAATTATTAAAACCCACCAGAAAATTTTTAAAGGGAAAATAATTATGAAAACCCATCAGAAATATTTAAAGGGAAAAAATTATGAAAAACCCATCATAAATTTTTTAAGGGAAAATAATATGAAAACCCATCATAAATTTTTTAAAGGAAAAATTATGAAAACCTATTAGAAATTTTGTAAGAGAAAAAATTATGAAAACCTATTTTAAGGGAAAAAATTATGAAAACCCATTAGAGAAATCTTCATGTGGAAAAACACGAGACTTCGCGTGGTAAACAACATATGCAAGCATCATGCAACCCTCGAAAATCAGAGACTTTTGCTCAAACTAGGAAATCAAGCAATCAAAACCCTTGACAAGGCTCGCAATTTTCAGCAAAAAAATTCGAAGACGAACCGCAAAATTTTCATAAAATACCTCTAACAATTTTTATTTTTAAAAATTGAAAAAAAAAATTCTAGAAAAAAAATTTCAGATTAGAAGAAGCTCGAATTTTTCTTAAAGAATTCGCCAAATTTTATGAAGTCCCATCAACCCACTCTGATACCATGTTATGGTAAATCAATGTTGTATTAAACAGAGGAGATGAAAGCTCCTTATATAGATTTACAAAAGGCAATGTTTCTAAAAGAAACAATCGTGAACTAAAGACGAAAATAGAAACTACTTAATAAACTAAAGACTAAGATGACCATTAAAGAGACATTACAATATTCTAATAAACACTAATTCTAATCAACATGAAATAAAACCTTACTCTAAATGAGGAAATGTAGAAACAATGCAACACTCCAAAGCAACACAAGTAATCCACCATGAAAACCAACAATGAATTAGCAATTACTTTGATAGCATTATGGCAACAATTTCTCAAGTCTCTCCCTCTACTCTACTCTAAGACTAATGAGTTACAAATGAGGACTCGCCTTATATAGTAGCACAACTACAATGAGTGGCCAAGATCAGCGGCCAAGATTTTGCCAACACAACCCTAATCCAACTAATAGTTACAATCATTAAATGCTCATCCAATTACATTAAGGCACCACCCTGTGGGCCAATAAGAAAATTACAATGTTTTTATTGACCAATTAGAAAAGAGGTTAGGTAGAGGCACTAGTTGCCTTCCACATGTACACTTGGCATAATATGATTGGACAATTTAGGACACGTGCAGCCAGAACTCTCTGATTGGTTGGAAATGGATAGGTGCCACATCAACATTCTTATCTTGCAATCTTTGTTTTAATACCACTTCTCCATCTTCAAAATTTGGAAATCTTCTCATTGGCATGACCTTGAACTTAATTGTACACGAAATCTCAATGTCATCTTGATGTACTTGCTTGATCAATTCTCATGTTTATATTTGCATTGTTTGTGCATCGTTATTTTGTCATCGAACTCGGTTTACATCTTGCCTTGTACTTTGACCTCGAACCTCTTGCAACTTGCTGGTGAATTACAAGTGATTGCATTGATGACAACAACGTCAATATAATCTAATAATTGAAATTCACATGATTTTAACTTGATATAAAGTTGCATCTGTAAAACAATTGCAAAGTTATGAATGAATTCTGGGTTTTCTAAAGCTTAATATTCTGATTTTCCTTGCATATACCAGCAAGCTGCTTGGTTTTATCAGGTCAATCCTTAAACAACCATTAAACACCCAGTTTGCATCCCTAGTCCTGACTTCGCTTCTCAAATCTGATCTGCATTAAGTGATCATGTTCTGATTTTGTTCTCTATGTTGGGCGAGTTTGGGAACTGACTGGACATGGAGCCCCAAGAGAGGTCGGAATCCAACCTCTCCTTGGACTCGTGAGAACATGTGCAATTCAAATACATTGACGGATTACTTGGGGTTTTGAATATAGTTTTGGTCACAGACTTGACTTTGGGAGACAAGGCTTCTCCAACACCCGTTCACTACATGACAGCAGATGATAGACCAGGAAGTTCTGAAACACTTCTTAGCAACCTCAGGGAATTCCTTTCAAGAACAGAGGCTTCATTTTTGCATGACTATGATGATGAGCATAAACTAGGCATGTTGATGGACTCCTCTGAAAACAAATTCTTACCGCTTTAGCATTTTGAAGAGGCTCATATTAAGCATGATGCCAGATTTCCTTTTGCCTTCGAATTTCATGTTTTTTTTGCTTATTTCTTGTCCAACATCAAATTACACTGGTCAATTCCTCCTACTCAATACTTGGCCAAATTTTCACATATTCTGATTTGATTTCTACCTTTCTTACTTGGGTGCATATTAAACATATTGATCAAGTTATTTCAAACTCAGCCTAAATGAATCACTTTTTCAACCAAAGTCTGATTATTCAATCTCCTCTTCAATTTGGGTGTAACAGGGCTTTGTATGAGATTCCAGGAATTTCCTTGGATATCACTAAAATTGATTTATTCAAATTCACAACTTTGATCCAAGAAATTTTCCAAAACTCAAGACCTAAAAGGTGAGGAAACAACTCAGACTTTGGGCCTAATTCACCACCTCAGCTGGAACAGAAGGAACCCTAGGAGACTACCACTGGAGCAACCGAGACGACACAAACAAAAGGGGCCAAGCAAACCAAAAAAGGAGGGGGGTCCCATCTTGAAATGGGCGATGTGTGATTAGGTCACAACAGGGTGTTAGCTAAAAGTGTTCTCAAGGTGATTAGAGCATAGAGTCTCACTCAAAAGTCAAAACATGGCTTGAATGGAAAATGCGCATGGATAAAAAGAGAAAATGAAGAATCAGAGAGACAATACAACATAGAAGCAAATTTAACTCTTATGCTACAATCTCTACCATTTTACGTCAGCCACTGCTAAGCTTCCAGCCACATCATTTTCAACCATCCTACATTGATTTTAACCTACCACTTAAATCTCAAAATCACCATTCTCAACTTTATACTCGTCTCTTGTAGATGTTTGTATCGACAATCCTTTTTCCCTTTAAGAACAATCACAATCATCAACCAAAATTTGTCTGCTTTCATCCAGTTTGAAAAATGCATGCAATTATTCTTTAACTAAACTCAAGCTCTCTTTGTCAACCAATTTTTTCTTTTAGCTCCAAGACATGAAATGAGGAATGTTTGCCTTCATTTTAGGATAAACTGTGTCCTAGGATTACTTCTATCCAGCAAATCAGAGTCAAATTTTGCTGAATCAATGTTACTGAAATTACAATTGCTTTGGGTGTTGGTAGCCCCAAGATCCAGTAGTGGGATTTATCATATTTTGTGCTTTTGCGGTGACCCATACATTTGCGTACCAAGAAGGACCAGTCAAAAAGAATCAATGCACATGCCAAAAACTTGACATGGGAGAAACAAACAGTTCTAGCAACTCAAAAATTTGCACAAGGCAAAACTCGTAGATGACAATAACCACTTTATGAAGAGGAAGCTAAAAGAGAAGCTACTGAGAATTGGTAGGCACCCTAATAATCTAAATAAGAATGATGACTTAAGAGAAGTGAATCATGAAGACAGTTATCCATGAACTTAAAATATGAACCCATCCCTTGCAATAAACAATTTAATGTATAGTTTCTAAATATTAAATATTATATTCAGTGACATCAAAGTCTTAAAGATGGCCTGGTGACACATTAAAAATATTTACCATTTGCTTGCTATTGGTCACAGTTTCCCCACCTCCTGTTATAAACTGAGCTATCTATGTAGGAAGCAGGCTCCAGTTTGTAAAACCTATCCCTCATCTTGATAATGAGTCAAAATTGGTGTGCAAAAATGCCATTTTATTTTTTTCCCACAATTTCTATCCCAAAATCTTTCAAACGTATCTGACACATTCAGTCTTCATGCAAACTATTATCCAAATTCCACAACTTCAAAAACCCATTAGTTATCAGCCATTTCATAACGAAAATAAACTCTATCTATAGGGGAAGCATACCAGTAGCCATTATAGCTAACTTTGCACACCCGTAGAACCTAAACTATACAGCAGATTTCAATGATTTTTTTTTGTTGTCTCCGTATGCGACTTAGATACTTAAAAAATATTATTTGGCTTCTGGGTATTAACGAAGCTCCCTGCACAATTCGTTAAGCGTCAAAGGGTCAAAAAGTGGTCATTTCATAGTGTCGCATGGTGCCTACTTAAAGATGCCCCAATAATCATGCATTCAAAATTGTCAGTACTTATGGACAAATGTCCCAGTAGTCGTGCACAAATGTCCCAGTAGTGCACAGATGGGACAATTATGAACCAAAAAAAGCGAAAAAATGATCAGCTATTGTTACATATGAAACTTATTAATGGGCTTTTAGTTATCATTTTTTTTTGGCTTCTTTAAAATTAGTAATTGGGGGATTGGGTGCACAAGGAGTGCATGGCTATTGGAACCCACTCGCCTACTACTACTCTTCCCCTAGTTAATCACACATACAAAGACCAGACATAAAAAAAAATTATCAATGCTCATAGAAGTATAGCAACATTGGAAGGAATAAGTTTTCCTTTGAAAGAAATTAGAACAGAGAATATATTAAAAATACTGAAACAGCCAAATCATATTGAGACTAGGCAACTCGTATCTACTCTGACCTGTTGAACGGGCGGTACAATCATTGGCCGTTGTGTCTGTGTGACTCGTCCAAGTTGCTGCTGTGTTTGTTGAGGAGAAAGTCTTTTCTCAGTTTTTATATAATCCATCAATGTTCCAAGATTACTGAACAATAAGACATTAATATTAATATTCATAAAAAGTCTGATGCATGTGATGTTCTATACTAGTAAGTCATAATGACGTATTAAACAAAAAAAATTGCACAAGTACATCTCTGAAATAAATAAAATATGAAACAACTGACAAAATGAAACCAGACATGTCCAAGGGATTTTGCCATTTTGTTGTAATGATAAGTGATGCACTCATAAAAATTGTGAATTAAGTTCAAAATCTCACATTGAATTAAGACAACTTGTAACTAAGCATACATGAGCATGTGTAACAGGACATGCTTCAGGGCTACGACCTATTCATCCCTAGAACCAGTCTAAGCCTGGCAATGTTGTCATCTACCATAACAAAAACAAAGAGACCAAAAACACAATATATCCCAGTCTAAATGTAAAGAATGCTTGTAAATAAGGAAGACACTAAAAGGAAAAAGGAAAAATCTAAAACACTTGTAGATTCTGAGCAAATGATAAACATCAACTGTAATGCTTTGTACATGCAAAACCACACCAACGACAACTTCAATGGAAAACATTTGCTCGTCTTGAGGAAAAGTCTTATTATCTATATGAATGATAAGGCCCCAATACAAAAATTATTTGGATTAGCAACAAAAGCTCCAGGTAACATAGATTCATCAATTGACATTAATATATAATGTGTTTAGTCACCAAGAATAGGAATAACAATTGAGCATGAGCTCACAACGCAGCGGTGGCTGCGAGCCCCAGTAACTGGGAGGTTCAATGTTCGAACAACGGGAAGTGCAATCAAGCGAGACAGTCTATGTTGGGCACAGGAGTCGGAAGGAATTGTTGGTCAGCATAATTCATGGTTCGAATTTCACAGGCAGCACTCGGCGTATGCGCTGCATAGCAGTCACGGGAGTCGGAAAGGATCGTTGACGAGGGAGTGCACTATTCTTGCGATGGAGGAGGTTGAAGATAGTGGTGTTTATGGTCCAGTTGTCAGACCCTCACTAGTCTTGGTGTGCTCGCGGACCCGGACGACCTAGGCTGGTGTCCCTGCTGGGCTCGCTGGATTGCGGGTCTGATGTGTTGGTTTCATGAGGCTGAGGTCCCCTAGATTTGTGGCCTCACTGGTTATCGCTCCAGTCAAAAGCGTATCACCAATCAAAAAAAAAGAATAGGATAACAATTTAACACAGTTTTGAGAACTAGGAAATGTGAGGTGTTTCAAGGAACCCTTAAATTATAGGGGACATGGAAGCGGTATGAGCCCGATGAGGCTTGAAATTTACTGAGACAGAAAGTTATATCGGTGAAACAAACTTTTCTAATCAATGATACATCAAGGATCCCCTATAAAATGGGAAGTAAATTACATACTTGTGAACACTAAGGGGGGCAAGAATCAAGAAAGTTCATCTTAATTCTATTTTTCACATGTATCAAGGAATTCCCCATTGATTTTGTGAATGTAAAACAAGAGGCATTTGTAGAAAATTTCTCCTTGAATCCTGATATTTCTCCCAAAACAATCTCAACATTTTGGTGATATCATCTGCTATTTCATATGCATCTCTTGTTCCCTAAACATGGAGGAGAAGAGCAACACATCCCCCAACCCCAAGAGCATTTACCCAAAGCATGTTAAGAAATACAAGAGGCGTGTTAAGAACATAACAAGGGAATCCAGATTGGAATTTTCTGCAACAATTATCATTTGCAATGGTGTTGTGACCTAAACATTGGTTAGGATTTGATGTTTGGAAATCTACAAGGACCATACCTACAAGCCAAGCTGCTCATCACCCTCCTTGATAACAACATAATCCAGCTATGGCTATGTGTTGATCTCTACCAAAAAGTCTGAAAGAAAGAGAGTTGGTTTTATCTTATGATCACTAAACTAGCCATATTAGTTCAAGTGTATATGCACTGTTTTGGGAAGACAAATGCTCAACATGACATTGTTGAGTGAGATCTACCTGTTAGAAAATTGTCATTAACAAAATATAATCTTGAAAGATGCTAATCTAGGAAAGGCAATGGCAGAAGTTTGGGCGATATTTGTACAAGTTAAGCCAATAATTTCAATCCGGAATCCCCAACTATGACAAGAAGCCCTGCACAGTGATATGACACTTATTCCACATATACACCAAGTGAATATTTGTATAATTCACCTAAGTAATGGAATTTTATTGTTGTTCCATATTGTTCTTAATAACAGTAAAAGCTATTCCAATAGTACAAAAAATATTCAATTTTGATAAGCTACGAAGAAATATATTATATGTAACATGAGTCTGAATCACACATGTCACCAACTTGAAAACTATGAAAAGGTTAGCACACAAGAAAAGACATAATGAAAGAGAGTAGATGTAGTTTTGGTGACTGTTTGCTTCTCTTTGGCTTGCCTTTAAGTTTAATCCTCAGGAAGGAGATTCATATTTATCAATGTTACCCCGAGTTTCCGGGACGGGGGGACGGGTTTCTGGGACAGCAAATATTTTTGCCAATTTTGGGGACGGCAAAGGGGACGTCTATAAATATAGGGAAATTTTCAAATATATAAGGAAATTTGCAAATATACATTACATTCATATGAAAATATGGACAAAGCATGCCATTTAAACATTATAGAACCTTAACATACAACATTTCAATGTCATTTCGTATTTAGTAACTGATTCAATACTCAATATGTATTAACTATAGTCTATTATGCATAGTAATGGGGTGGGGACGTCCCCCAGCCGTCCCCTGTCCCAGAAACGTCCCCATTCCGGAAACGGGGGTTTTAGGTCGGGGACGCATCCCCGGGTAACACTGATATTTATCAGTGAAATAGGGAGCTTGTTAACCCCCCTCCCAACCCCCTACCCAAGAGATTCCTTCTAGCACAAGCTGACAAGAGGGGAGCAACAGAAAAGAAATAGCATTCCATTTAATCAATAATAGTTGGCAAATATAAGATCACCTTCAAATCAGCATCTACAAGTGTTTGTCTTCAAACCAAGGAATACAACCCAAATCTTGGATCTTGAGACTGAATATCTAGAAGATAATATTCATAGACTAGCCACAAGAGGTCTTGTCAATAGATTTCTAGCTATGTATGTATCAAAGATAACCATTTACCAGTGAGGCAAAATTCATCAGAATACCTATGAGCAATATGAGATAATACCATCCATCAAGGTTATTTTTGTCATTTTTACAAATGAAATGACTCGGGAGATCACCTTTCGTGAAGGTCTTTGGTTCTATATGAATGTTGGGTTGTTCATGAAGTATTGGCACATTAAATTCAAATCCCAGAGGAAATGCATTAAGAAGCACCTGCGTGGATCCGGCTATATGTGCTTCCACATTAGCTATAATCAGGCAGTCTTCAAAATGAGAGGTGAGTTGCTAGGAGGTTACTTAAGCATGGTGTGTCCCTCGGAGGAAAAGGATCTGCAAAATATGCAAGAACATGTGCTCCTGCAAAAAGAATCTCCACCTTGGAGAAAGTAATCTTGAATGGATTCAATCCAGTGATTATGAATGCATCCCTTCAGATTGTAGGAAATGTCACAAGTTTGGCCATTTGGAAAGAGAGTACCCAACTGTTGATTAGACAAAGCACAAGCCTCACATAGTAAAAGCTGAAAACTAGATGAATTTCAAAAACCAAAAAAGAAGCATACGATCAAAATCCAAATGGGTAAAGAAAGATGAATTGAGCATGCAAACAAGGGAGGAGAAGAGATAACTAGAGATGAATGAGATCAAAAAAAGAAGAAAAAATACTAAATCCAATCTGAAAAACAAGGTGATAAAACAGGATAATATCCCAATTAAATACAGGTACCGGAGGCAATAGAATCCAACAAAAAAATCCTTTCAAAAATTGAAAGACAAGAAGCTGATCTATCGTAGTACTGAGTAGCTTCACAAAATGAATAGGACATAGTAGATTCAAGGAAGGATGATAAAACATAAGGGTTGCATGCTTCATGGGAAAAAATTCAGAAGGCAACGATGTTAAAAGGATCACAAAACTTTAACCCTATAGAGTAATTCACTACCGAAAAAAAAAAGATCCTAGATATAAGGCATGGCAAGCAAGGAACCCATCCATATTGTTTTAAGATTCAAAAGGCACCAATGGCAAAATGCTCACATTCTCTCTTGGAAAGTGTCATAGGAATACCCAAGAAAGGAAAATCAAAACAATGAAAGCATTTCATGGAATGTAAGATGCTTAGATGCTGAAGTCAAGATGAGACTAATGAAAGAAATAATAGAAATAGAAAAAAATGGATAATTTATTATCGCAAGAAACTAGACCACAACAAAATCTAAGCATCTTACAATATCTAGACCAGTCTACAATATCCTACTCAGATCGAATCCACAATGATCGATTTGTCTCACGACCAGATTACTTGCCATGTTCTTGTTGGAGTAAATAATGTTTTTCCTATTTACTTTTGCTTAAGTTTACTCAGGCAACCAATATTTGATATTTTGGTAAATTAATAATGTTTTTAGTTTTTCTGTTTGGGTAGTTACCTACCTGCTCCCGCATCTTGCCTATATTAGCAACATTGTTGTATATTGTAAAATATCAATTGGCACATTTCTTCAATCATTCGATCTCTCTTTTTATGCAAGCTCTTGCTCGAGCATTCTCTAGTGGTTGTTTATTTCCTAGTTTGATCCCTGAAGTCTGCAGCTTCATAATAACCTCCTGTGTATTCCTACAAATCTTACCCTTGAATTCCCTCTTAAATTTTTACTCACAAGCTTCTACGGTCTCTGTCGAGTGGATCCTAGAAAGGAAGCCTTTCAAAATCTAAAAAGATGTGAGTTGATTAGATGACCATGTAAATGGATCATCTGAGGTGACTTCAATATGGTCCTGGAAATCAAGGATAAGAAGGGAAGTATTCCTTCAAGAAATGTTGATAGACAGGACTTGCAGAAGTTAATCAGCAACTTGGACTTGTGGAATATCAAACTCTCTTTGGGCCACTTCACTTTGAATAACAAAAGAAAAGATAGAAACCATACTGTTGAAACACTAGACAGATCCTTTGGGAAAACCAGATAGCTTGAATGAAAAGCTGAAGATCCTGACAACTGGAGGATCTGATCACAGGCCAGTTACTTTGCCTTTACAGAATTCAAAAGATGCAGTTTAAAGCACCTGGGTTTTGATGACATCAGCACAGACCCTATCTATAGTGGGATGAGCTGCCTCAATGACGAGATGACAAATCTGCCAGGCCAAACTAGTTGTTGCATGAAACTTCATTCCATTGTCATTCACACTCCATGGGAGGAGATAGTGGAAACATTTCTCATAGTAGGTGCAGTTGTTATATTGAATGTTCTTTCATCAAGGCACTAAACTCAAATATGAAAACAAATAAGATACAATCACTTGAAAAATGAGTCCAGTGATATTTGGAATTCACAAAAGGATATAGGAAAGGAAGCAGTTCAGTTCTTTGAAGACCTTGTCAATAGGGATGAGGTGCACTGTAAAGTTGTGTGGGCAAGTGTAGAAGAAGCTCAAAGCTTTTAATAGCATTCAACTCTATTTTGATAGCTCTCATTCCTAAATTGAAGGATGCTCACTCTCTAAACAACTTTAGACCAATATCATTTTGCAATATGGTGTATGAAGTCGTCTATAAATTCTTAGCAAACCAAAAAAAATCATTCTCCCTTTGATCATCTCTCATGAGAAAGATGGACTTTTTGGAAAAAGGCAAATTATGGAAGGGATAATTGTTATTCGTGAAAGCATAGACTCCCCTTCTATTAGTGGTAAAAAAGCTGGGATGCTTTACCTATTTATATACATCAGAAACAAATGTGAGTCATTAAAAGGGCCTTCAAAATCTATCCCCAGCTCTTCTCGTCAATTTCCTATATTTGCTTACAAAAAACACCTTTGCTAAATTAAAGGCACCCAAACCCCAAAATGGTAAAGCTAAAGCTCTTAAAATAGTTTTTACTCATTGGCATTACCTTTTTATCCACAAAGTAATATTCTCATTTGTTTCTTAATGGCAAATATTCTTTTAGCTTTCACTTTTCTTCAAGTGAAATATTTCTCTATTAGCTTTATGAGGCTTATAACTCCATTTTCAATACTTAAGGCTTAGCTTTCTTACATATAATGCTCCATTTTATCTCAAGGTTCTACCTTTCAAGGTGTACATAAGAAAGCAAAAACTAAAAATGACAAGGCAAGCAATTTAGCTATTCATTTAGCAAGCCTTTGTGCAAAATAGCATTCCCTAGAGACACATGCCCAAGAAAAAGTTGTCATTTCAAGGGACAAGGATGGGGACAAAATGTCCAGTAACAGTACCCCTTGGTGCCACCCCTAAAGGAGGTCATCTCCACGATGTCCCTAAAGAGAAAGGGGCATTCGTGTGGTAAAAAAGCAAGGGACGTCGCTAGTGATATTCCCCTCTAAGGATATAGATCAATAGGGCTTCCCCACACCCCAAAACAAGAAAAAAGCGCCTAGTTTTAAAAAACTAAAAAATCACAAAAGCCTTTAGCCCTAACCTAAAACGGGGGCCAATCAAAAGTAGGGAGGCCCCCCACCCTAAAAAAGTCACGAACATGAAAGCCCATGCTCTATTACAATCACAAGAAAAGGAAGAGAAGAGGTCCCCTATAGGTAAAAAACAATCATTTGACATGAGAAAATTTGAAAAAACAAAAAATGGTGAATATACCATGAAGATCCTTGTGGCCTTGAATGCTTTAATTTGGGTTTTCTGGCAAGGTGTCCGCTCCTTGAATCAACCCTATATAGCAAAAGGAAACTTGCCAAGGGCATTACCACCCCACCCCACCCCTAAAACCCCACTCTAATTTTAAAAAGATAAAGAAAAACATTTTAGGCTCTGCTAGATTAGATCCCAAGTAATTGAATTTCAATTTTACTTTTTGCATTACCAAGTCAATCTCAATATCAACTTATTATAATCAAATAATTATGAAAGTTAATATAATGATCTTAGAGAAGATGTTTGGATTTCACAAATCTAATGCATTTCAATCTCTTTGACAATATCTATTCTCTAGTGAATCCCTTACCTGGGATCATGCTGAAGTTCCTAACTAATTTTACAGCATGACCCATTCAAAATTTGGCTGGCACTAGTGTATCAATTTTAATTTGTTTGATGAATAATGTTGAAGCCTAGAAGTATTTTTTTCAAATAATGAATGGCAGAAGATTTTATCATCTTTGAAATGTAAACTGCAAAAACAATGCAAGAATTTGCTCCAATTGTTTATGCTGTGTTGTCTCTAATGCAAAATGCCATACATCAGTAAACTTTGTATAAACTTCAGCTAATTGTACTCAAAATGTTTGCACAAACAATGAATTTTGGAAAAAAATTGCTGCCCCCAAAATTCATTCCCCTATCCCCATGTCCCCCCTGTCCCAAATACTTCATCAAATGCTAGTGCAAAATTGTATAATTTCCCAGCTGGAAAAGCAAAAGACAGAAAGAACTTGAAATTCGCAAAATTGAGCATTAATTTTGATGTAGTAAAATTTAACTAAACCATCCACAAATAATTGGCACAAATAGCAACAAACATCAAGAAAAATAAGGCTTATTTTCTCAACAAACAAGGTAAAGCTCAATATGACTTCTGAAAGATTGTCCCGAGATTATATATTGAGTACCACACGAGACCTTTGAACTGGTCATGATCATTTAGAAGTTATAGCAGATTCTTCCGAAAAAGGATCTTGAAGCTGTCAAAATATGTGACGAGTTGATTCTTGCTACTTGATTTTCCTTTATTATGTGTTGATTGATGATTGTTTTCTCAACTATTAATAAGCTAGCTATTGAGGTGAATGGTTTATCTGTGATTGTGCTAACTTCGGCTTCTATTTGTTGTGCTTGTGATTACTTTAACTGATTTTGAAAATATAATATTTTTTTATTTATTAAAAAATAGCATTCTAATTTATAAATATAAGAGCAGCTCAATAGTAATTGTCTGAAAAAAAAACACTAATGCTTAAAAGAACAACTAAGTTGAAAAATTTGTTCTTACTGATGTGGCCTCTTCAACAAGTATAAAATAAAATTTGCTAATGACATATCAAGGACAGGTATCCATTTTTATACAAAAGCACTTGTAGAAGATCTGAAAAAACTGACCAAATAACATTAAAAAAGAAAGGGTGTACCTGTATCCAATAGTATGTAAAAACATTCTTAGAAGTTCAATTTGAGTATAATGGTTTCTAAAGCTATCTGCCAACAACCTCAAGGTTTGACCTAGTTTGCAGATATGGCAGCTGAGCAACTGAAAAAGCACATCCATTGATCCTTCTCTTAACCCTTCAAAGCCTGCTGCTCCAACTATTCTTACTACAGTTTGACGAGCTCTGTATGTTGCCTCTTCTTCACTCAATCTTTTTCTTTTGCCAGCTGCCCTGCCCTTTCCAGTATTGTCAACCTTCCTACTGCCAAGACTTAAGTACTCTGAACCCATTCCAAACCTTTCAATCAACAATGGGCTTCGAGTTGTTTCAAACGGAAGATTTTCAAACATTCCAGGAACTGCTACACCAGGATTCTCATCCTCCTTATCTTGTCCAGGAACAGAGTTGTCTGGCACACAATTAGATGGAAACATTGTCTCTGGGAAAAAGCATATTTCTTCATCCACTGAACAACTGGTTTCTACTTTACATTCAACTTGAACTCCAGCCACATTTTCTCTACTCAAATTGGCAGAAAGCAACTCTCTGTCCAGTTTGGTAACTCTACGTTTCTTTCTGTATTTTTCCAAAAACATCAAGTATGCAGACATCCCTTCAGGAGTTCGTCTATAAGTTTCTCGGTCTCCAAATGGAAGTTCTCGTTGAGCCAGGCGCCATGAAAACCGTTGCATTCTATCCTTCAAATGTTTTTCACGCCACTGACTGTACCATGTGTCCAATATGTCACCATTTTTAGACCTTGAAGATGCACTCTCAACCTCGTTTGCTATAAATCTGGACCTAGCAGATGAAGTCCCTTCAATGTCCTGTAAGAAAATCAGCCAAGATTTGAACATTTTTTTTCAAATTAGGAACATTCATAGCATACAACACAAATTGAAAATCACCAAATCTAGATTACAATGTTAAAATACACTGTTGCTATTTCAAACAGTTCGTTTCAAGTATCTTATTTGTTTCCAAAAAGACAATAACAAACTAGAAGTCACTTCAATGTCCTGTTAGAAAACTAGCAAGATTTGAATTTTTTTTCAAATTGAGAACATTCATAGAGACCAATGCAAATTGAAAATTACCAAATCTAAATTACAATGATGAAATCTGCTGTTTCTATTTTAAACAGTTAGTTTCAAGTATCTTATTTGTTTGCAAAAAGACAATAATAAATTCCAAACTAAGTTGCCTGTTCAGATTCGGGTTTGGATGCGGGTTAGAAATTCGTTCAAAAAAATTTTGGGGTGGGTTCGAAGTTTTGGGTTCGTCCGTACAAAAACATGCAATTTTATTATTATTATTATTATTATTTTATATATATATATATATATATGAATGTATGTATGTATGTATGTATGTATGCTAAGTCACAAGGTTTGCCGGATTTTACCCATGAAATTCGAAATTCGGCGAACGTCAAAGGATTGCTGAAAAATCGTTAAAATTCGTTTTGAATTCGCATGGAATTAAACAGCACAACATTTTTAATAAATTTATTTGGGGAAAACGATTTCTACAGGCGTTTTTCACAGGGATATTTTCCGCTTTCCATGGTTTTTCCTTTAACTTTCTTGAAACTGTCATAAACTGTGTCTTCACTATCGCGTCAAAATATGGCAGCAGGGTTTTCGCGTCCGAGTGATTGATTCTGCAATAATTGGCGTCATGCTGTCCATTCAAAAATTTCTCCTGAGCTTGAAACCATATGTTTTATATTATTATTAATTTAGGAATTTATTATAATTCGGCTTCAATATTTTCATACTTAATATAATTATGTTTAAGTTAAATATTTCTAATTTATTAATATAAAATTATAAATTATATATATGTTTAAAAATGTTATATGTAAAATTTAAGATTATTATTAATAAGTATGATATTATATATATTTAGAATTTAATATTGTTTAATTTATAAGCTTAGTTACTGATGCGGGCTATATATTGCCCGATGATCGGGTGCGAGCTGATGCGGATGTCGGAGCGGATGCCAGGTGGGTGCCACCTGGAAGTGCATCCCATGCCCCGGATGCTTGTGGATGCTTCTCAAAAGCATCCACAAGCATCCAGGCGCCTGGGATGTGCTTCCGGGTGGCACCCACAGGGCATCCGCAGGCAACATGCCCAGAAATTTTTTTAAAAAAAGACTTTCATTATTTTTTTTAAATTTTTGCCACAAACTATATTAAAACATGTGCATAATAAATTATTTTAATCTATTTTTTCCTTCTAAACCCTAAAACGACCCTAAAAGAGGTCTTCCAAACATTATTACCTAATTTGTTTTGCAGCTGAGTCTTTTTTCATTTGCTCTCCATTTTTGCTTGTTGAAGGCAAATTGATTCTTGTTGAAAGGGATCGTTCGTAGGGCAAGGGATTGCTTCCACAAAGGCGTTTT
>MU222646.1:89257-108547 GCA_018584345.1 Thuja plicata
CCCACCGAAACTGCGGAAGACCAAGTAGGGAGGATCTTTCACCTCCGAAATGGCGAAGAGCAGAACTCCAGCAGGAATTCGCAAATACAAATAAACTATCAAATCACAACATGAGAAATACATCCTAGAAGCCGGTCATAAATACCCGTCGGGAAAACCCCGAAGGTGTACAAATAAAGCCGACGCGGCAACACTAATCCCTACGTTAACATAAAAATGGGTCCGGGATAAGCTAAATCGACCGAGACCCAAATACAAGTTTATTTTATTTATTTAATAACGAGGACATTACATACTCCCTCAATCTTCGTTGTTGTCCAACTGCTCTGTATCGTTGTTCTTCTACAGTCTGTATGTCTTCAAATCCTTCTAACTCATCGTAGACTTAACCAAATCCAAATCGATCTTAGGTGGTCATACATACTCCATATTGTCTTCCTCTAAGCTCGCTTGCCCTAATTCATCGATCTCTGTCTTCAACATCAAAAATACTTTTGTATCTCTACTACTATACTTAGTCGATTTCTGAATCGTCAAAACTTATCTTCAAAGTAATCAAACTTAAACCCAGATGTGTTGCCATAAATGACAACCAAAAAGTGAATCATATTTACCAAAATTGATCACTTGCCAACAATCTCTCCCTTTGGCATTGATGGCAACACTTAACAAAAAAATGACTAAGTGTTCCAACCAAACAAAACTGTCTCTTCTTCTCCTTTTCTCTTCTCCATATTTTTCTCTCTTTCTTTTATTATATTATATATTTTTTATTCATCATTTTTTTCTTCTCTTCTCCCCCTTTGACAACAATGACAAAGGTACATGTAAAGCAATAAGTTTTAGTTCTTGCTGACCAGTTTCAGAATATCCCGAAAAGAATCTTCCAAAATCTTCACTTTTGTACTCCATGTCTTGAACAATAACTGACTGATGTGAATCAAACCATTCATTGAAAATGATGTAGTTTCAGCTTCTTTCAATTCTGTGGGAAAACCTTTGGTCAATGAATCTGCAACTTTCTCCAAATCTGAGAGATGAGCTTCAAGTATGGATAGCTTCGGAGTGATAAAGCTCCTCAGCAAATTAAATCTATTCAATACTCTCCCTTTCTCATTATCCAATACACTGAGCTTGGCCAATATCCTTGTAACTTCTGTGTCTAGTTCTGTTGTGGATTGTGAAGATATTTCACATTCGTTCATCAAACTGTTCAGAGTTGCCCTTTCCTTGGCAATAATGTCCTCAACATTCTGAATATGCCTAATCGGATTCATGCAATAGCTAAACAATTTTCTCCCATGTCCAATGCAGCTCTTTGCATTTGTCAAACAAGTTTTTACAATGCCTAGGTCCCATGTGATGGACTTGCAGACTTCTGTCAGTTTCTTCTCTGAATATGTCTTCTTTGCCTTCTCCTCTGCAATCTTCAGCAAATTTTCATAGTGCCCATCAAATTCATCAAGTGTAATTTTCAAGTTTTCAATGTCATCTTTGAGCTGGAAAACTATGGGTACTGGAAGCAATTTGTTCACAGTATCAATAGCTCTTGTAATTACTTTTGCCTTCTTGTCTCCTTTCTGTTCAGATCTTTCCTTTGCTTTGTTTAATGCAGTAAATGCTATTTTTACCAATTCAACTTCATCCATGCTATCCACATTTACATCACTGCTTGCCAACAATGAAATAGATGGTGAGTTTACCTCTTTCTTTTCATCTCCTTGATGTTCTATCTTTTGTTCATCATCCTTTTTCTGCTCAACTTCCTCTTTTTGTTCTGCTTCATCTGCATTAGAGGTGTCCAAATTTCCTTCAAAAGGGTCCTTCTCATCTTGTGAGGGGTCAAGGGTCACTGCCACACCAGAGACATAGAAATTTGCTGATGGATCTACTTCGCTCTTCTTAGTTGCCTTAGATCTCTCACCCATTCTCAATTGTGTGGGCGATGTTGTTTTAGGAGGTGGGGCCTTATCAAAAGTAGTATTCAACAAAATCTTCTCTAGTGCCTTCTGAGTTTCCTCAATCACTTCATCATACTTCCTTGCCATTATTTTCAATAGTCTAATCTTGGTTCTTAACAGAGGTTTCAATTCTTTGAATATCCTATCCCTCTCTTGTACTGATAACACAGGCAGCATGTTATCAATTTCCTTATTTCTGATCTAATCATCCTCAATCTATGCCAAGTGTTTCTTGTTCTCCAATTTTGCATACAAGTTTGTAGGTATACCTCCTTCAATTTCTAGAAGAGTCTTCTTGAAAGTAAGCAAATGCTCTATCACAATGCCTTCAATCTTCAACTTATCTGATTCCTCATACCTGTCATAGTATTTATCAATTGAGACCAATTTACCTTGTTCTATTGCTCTCTTTTCCATCATCTTCATGTCAAGCTTCCACAATTTTTCTATTTTCTTCTCTTCTCTTGTTGTGCTTTGCTCTTTAGGTGATTTAAGCTTACTTGATCTTGTAACTCTAGGAGTGACATCCTTTGCTTGCTCTGTTTTCTATTGTGGAGGAGGTGGACTATCTACCATAACTACCTCAGGAGTGAAAGGGGCATCAGTACTTCCACTTGCTACTTCAAGAGATCTCTCTGTCATCTTCTTTTTGACTTCTTTCAATTCCTCTTCTGTCAGTCCAGCTTTTATACCGCAATCATGAATAAGGTTAGCAATTTTCCTTTTCCTCGGTCCTCTAGACTGTTCCTCTTTCACCTTTGTTGACTTTTCTTCATAAGTTCCCCATCTTTCTTCTGTTGTATCAACTTCTTATGCAAGAACATGTTCTACTTGCATGGTGAGTACTTCAGAACTCACTTCATAGCCCATGGGGTAACACCACTTCTTTCTAGGTGTAACTGCTTTAAAACATACACAATCAGTTTCAACCATGAAACAGATTGTATCCTTGTACTTTTCCACAATGTCCTCATGTAACCTGTATCTTGTCTTCATCTGTTTCTGTAGAATTTTGATCATAGCAAATAGTTCTCCATCTACCCAAGTAGTATTCTGTCTTTTGTAACTCTGTGAAATCAGTATGCCAGTAGGTACTCCAGATTTCCAACCACTAGGATGTAAACCAGGAAACTTGTGCTCAATATGAATGAACATATGCATCAACAACGAACCAAATCTGAAATTTTTAGTTCTATCCTTCTTCACTAGCTTCACATTCTCAAGAAATTGCCGAGCCAGAACTTCGCATAGGTTATATTTTATGTTTTCCTTCACCATTCTCCATGCCATCATGATTACTCCAGGAGATACAGAGTTAGGTCTGCTACTGTAGTAGAATTTATATCCGAGTATCACGGCAATCAATCTCACATCTTGCTGAAAGATATCGTTTACTGTCATTGCCCTTCTGTCCCATTTAGAATGTGTTAGGGTTTTGACTTCTTTCTTCACATGCTTCTCTGCAATAGGTATAACTCCAGTGTTGTCTAATCCAGTGATCTCATGAATTAGGTCACTGCAAATCTTCACAGGTTGGTCACTAATCCATATGAACTGATCATGAACCCTGCTCATCAATATCTTAAACCATTCATTTTCATCGAATTCGCACAAATCCATAATCTTCATTATGCTCAACTGACTAGTGTGTTTGAATTCTTCTTTCATGATTCGTGAATATTTCATTGTCTCCCAATGTATCATACTTACAATGTATGTAAGCCCTAATGTCTTCTACGTGCAATACGCCATGTGGGGTTTGTGAAAAAGCTCCTTCCGGATCCTCTTCACAAGACTTATACAGATGCTTCTTGAATTTGTATCTAGGACGATCAACAACATCGAAAATGATGGGTGCATCCATAGCTAGATGATGTAAAATACCTTTCTTCCGCTGAAATCCGAGTGTTATGCTCCAATCGATCACGCACGGCAAATGTAGAATAGTCTGAATGCTTCTGCTCTCTGATCTCCTTAGCTCGCTCTTTGTCAAATGGTGAATAGATAGGTCATCAAACGGTGCTTTATACAAGTTAGGTTATAACTTTCATTTTCACTTTAAACTATCCAGTCGGCTGCTAGATCTCGCGAACAAAATATACGAGTCGGCTGATGGTGCGCTCATAGGTATATAATCCATGATGTCGGCTTAATTCACACACAAGCTCGCATGAGCTCAATCTACGAATTTCAGGGCAGGATAAATTCTAATGTCTGTATCCAATGCTCCCCCTAAGGCCATGATCGGCCAATTAGGTCGATTCTGTCTTGCTACCTTCAGGCGAAGATCCAGTAGCATCTACTGACTCTCCCTGAACTGATGTCTCACTTGTTCCTTTGATCTGTCAAATCTTGCCACTGTTTTTGTCTTCTGCTTTCTTAAAACAATTTTCAAAATCATTCTTCACATCTACAACACTCTTGCCAGTATCATTTCCAATCTTCTGTGAATTCATAGGAGGTGGTGTTCTTCTGTTATCTACTCCATTGTACCTGCAAAACTTTGCTATATGTCCTGGATTATTGCATTTGTAACATATAGGAGGTCTTCTTTCTTGATTAACTTGTAACTTACAGTACTTCGCAATGTGTCCAATGTTATTGCATTTGTAGCATTTAGGTTTCACTGTAGGTTCTCTTCCATTGTCTTTTCTATATCCAGATTGATTAGGTTTTCTGCATTCTGTCTTCTTGTGCCCATATCCATTAAAGTTAAAACAATAACCAGAAAAAGTTCTAAAAGGGGCATTACCTCTGCAGTTTCTTTTCATGTGTCCAAATCTGTTGCAACCAAAGCATCTACCTCTGAAAGGTCTGATATGATCTTTAGGTTCTTCAATAGATGGTTTCTCAGCATCAATCTTCTCATCTGATTTCTCTTCCTAATTCTTTGAACGTTTCGCTTCATTGAAGCCAATACCAGTCATGTCACCTTTAGGTTTCTATTTGTCTAGTTGTTCATCAATCAAATCACTGCCGGTGTGAAGTTTCTCAATGTGTTTCTTTGCTTCAACAAGTTCACCTTTCACAATCTGATTGTATTTCTCCAATTCCAGATATTTGTTCTTGTAGTTGTCAGCCTCATCCTTCATTTGATTCAATGCATTGTTTAAGGTTTCTTCAACTTTCTTCTTAGCATCCTTCTGCATCTGTACGTCTTTAGCCATAGACTTATTTTCAAGTTTTAGAGTCTCAATCTCTTCTTTTAGTTGCTTCACCTGATCTGAATTTTCCTCATCTAAATCTTCTTTTATCTAGACCACAAGATTTTCTCTTTGACTTCTGGAAAGCTCAAGCTGTTCTTTGAGTTTCTTTATAAATTTCTCAGCTCTTCGCATGTTGAATCTCTATTCTCCATTCTCTGCTTTTGCTTTATCAAGGTCTTCAAGTGCAGCATCAAAGTTCTCTTGCAAACTGTCCAAATCCATTCTGATCTCCCTTAAGCTATTAGGCTTTCTCTCCAAGGGCCAAAAGCTCTTATACCAATTGTTAGGATTGGATTATACTGAGAGGGGGGGGGGATGAATCAGTATAATAGCACTTTATTTAATTCTTCAACCACTTAAACATTAATTATACATTTGCAGTAAAGTAAAGAACATAAGCAAATGACACAGTACTCATAACACCATGTTTTGTTTACGAGGAAACCCTGGCCAAGGGAAAACCCCGGTGGGGATGATACCCACAAGCAAGCACTAAAGTATAATGTCCTTGTAAGGAGACCTAGCCCTGTTAGGAGCTGAATATTACATAGTACATTTCCTTGTTAGAGGAATAACAACCCTGTTAAAAGTTCACAACACCCTGTTAGGGGCCTCTGAGCTTACAGCTCTTACAATACAATTCAGTTACAAAAAGTTTTCAGTCATGAACAGAAACAAGCATTGCTAATGCTTTGATAGTTCCTTTATAGTTCTTCAATGATCTCTTTCATTCTCTGCACTGCCATTCGCATATCTGCTCTTCCAGATAACTATTACAAAACTTCATACAATCTTTACCAAAAAGATCTTACATATATATCTCACAACTTTACAAAGTCGGCTCTCAAAATGAATATTACAAAGTCGGCCTTCAATACACAATACATTTAATATAGTAAATATCAAATGCATAGTCGGCGCTCTTGAATAGTCAATGTGTAGGCTATCAACAACCAAAATACATCTTCGATTGCCTGGAGTCCAAGTCATACTCCCTCAATCTTCGCTGCTGTCCAACTGCTCTGTATCGTTGTTCTTCTGCAGTCTGTCTATCTTCAAATCCTTCTAACTCATCATAGACTTAACCAAATCCAAATCAATCTTAGGTGGAGGTCATACATACTCCATATTGTCTTCCTCTAAGCTCGCTTGCCCTAATTCATCGATCTTTGTCTTCGACATCAAAAATACTTTTGTATACCTGCTACTATACTTAGTCGATTTCTGAATCATCAAAACTTATCTTGAAAGTAATCGAACTTAAACCCAAATGTGTTGCCATAAATGACAACCAAAAAGTGAATCATATTTACCAAAATTGATCACTTGCCAACATTGTGACCTTTGTTTTCTCTTAGTTGTGTTTCCTTTCAAGATTTGTGCTCCCATGTAAAGATTTTGGCTGTGTGTCTAGGGTTGTGTGTTTTAAGTTAACTCCTTGTCATTATTACCTCCTAGGAAGAGACTACTTGCTTGAGTGAAGTGTCCAATGAACTGATGGACCTCGCATCTGCGGAGAATGGAAAGGCTGAAGATGGAAGCAATGTTAAAGGGGAAACAGTTAAGAAGGTACAGCCAAGAAGGATATTGACTGTGTTGTCATTCAGAAAGTTGGAAAGTCTGAAGGAGCTAAAAAATCATTCAATCAAGCTCATCGTGTAGAATAGGCCACTTTGGTGCCTAAAACGGCATGCTTCCCTGCAAGGGATGGCTATGGAGGAGACTGTAACAGTGTAGAACAGGCCACTTTTGTGCCTATAACAACGTGCTCCTCTGAAGTGGATGACCATGGAAGAGACCTCAGAAGTGTTTTTGATGAAAGGAAAGTGAAGGAGGCAGAAATGGTAAGCAACCTTCTTTTTCTAGGACAATTTTGATCATTTGATCTAACTCAGAAATGGTTGAAACTGTTAGAAAGAGAGGAGAGAGACTTAAAACTGTGGTATCTTTTTGTCTGCTTGAGCAAAGATGCTCTTCCTTCTAGAGGATCCTTTGGTGATTGGATTGCTGCTATGTGGGGAAGGAAAATGGATATTTATGTTCCATTTTGTAGAATGGTCCAAAAAAGACATTTCTAGTTATATTTACGAATTCAGGTACACATAGAAAGGTTTTGAGTCACCCATTATGGAATATGGGAAGGGTTGTGTTTGAGCCTATTCTTGGTCTCCTAATCTTGAACCCCTAGACGTTGTTTGAATGACTCCTTGTTTGATGAAATCTAGAATGTTGCTCCAGAGTTCTGGTTTTTTCTAACATATACTTTTAAACCACTTGGGGAATTCTCCCTTCCTCACTCAAAGGCTAGGGTTTAGATTTCTGTTATACCTGAGGAAGACATTCCTTAAGCTATCTGTTTTCAATTTGAATATAATCTTTCAATGACAGATTAAAGGTTTTATGGGCTCTGCTCATGTTTTTTGTGAGCGTGATAGGCATTTGAGAAAGGACTGTCCTAAAGACTAAAAAAGAGGCTCCAATCTCTGTAAATGTTGCTCCCTTAAAGAATGAAAAAATCTGGCAAGTGTCCTGATCTGATAAAATCTAATGAATAATAAAATCAAATCAAATAAATTAGGGAATGCCATTTAGCCACTTCCTGCCTACTCTGAGTAATAGAAAACAAATTAGGCTTGAAATCTTGCATAGAAACAATGCTAAGAGCATGTGTAACAAGATGAGGCCACATGCTCAAAATAATAAAAAGGTTGTTGAATGAGGAAAACCTTAAAAGAAAGGATGACAATTGTCACCACAAGAATTTAATCGCCATAACCAAAGCCCAAAATATAAATGAACTCTGTAAAAGGAAGGAAATGCAAAGAAGAAAAACTTACAGTCAAAACATAACTAATGAGTAGAGATTTATGCTATTTCAATACAGATCACCACGAAGAAAAGAAACCCATTTCACCAATAGGCAACATAACACTTTTTTTAAACGAGCAATTTGCCTTTTAAAATTTGAATTTAAGAGTTAAAACCAGTTTCCACAAGTTTTACAAGAATATGGTTGTGTTGGGGACAACATTTATGTTGCAAGAGTTCATTAATTTTTTTAATCTAGCATAAAGTAGCAAATATATTGTTGCATGGTTGGACCTGCACCTACCTAAACCCCAGTCTATCTTTATTTCTATGTTTCCAGTTAGACCTTGGATCTCCCTGTTATATGGTGGCATATATCGTCATAACAGCCCTTAATCACTATAAACCCCATGGAAACCCTTAATTGTTTACTCACTCTTAGCCCCATCTTGTCACAGGCCAAGACTCATCCAAGTTTTTGCAGCTACAACTTCATACCGTTAAATGAGAAAATTCTTGTATGATGTTTCATCAAAGCAGGGTCATCACATCATATTCATATATGCTTGTTATCTTTGTATTATATTCTAATTTGGAAAAAAAATATAGAGCCTACTGCAAACCATACGAGCATAACAACACTTGGAACCTTCATTTGAAGAGCTTTTGTTGTTGATGTACCCTTTGCTTCCAATCGGTTCCAGTCATCCACATCTTCTTCCAAAGAGTAATAAATGTCATCAGCATGCAATTGCAGATCTGATTAAAGGCCAAAGAGCAGGTTAAACAGCATCTTATTATTACCTACAGCAAAAAAGAGAAAAAAACAGTGAGACTGCAAAGATTAAAAGATTTCTCAATATCTATCATTTATAGATTTGTTTTCTAGTTCATATGTCAATAACTTATGCCTACATTTCTTGAATAAACATATGTATTTAGCTTCTGAAGAGAAATTCAATAAGTATCATCCATTTTACTTCCATTTGTTGTGGCCCATATATGCATTCATACATTATTTTATATTTATCACTCGAGATTAGGGGCAAGATTTCAAGTTATGTACAACTACTTGTGTGGGAGTGGGAGCGCAGGATCATAAAGCCCCTCATAATTGTGTGTATGTGTGCATTCATGGCTGCATTTGTGTGCGTCTGTGAGTGCATGCATGGGTGTGGGTGTGTGGGTGTGTACAGAATCGTTAAGGCCCTGATAATGTTATCCGTGATTCCAAAAGGATTATGAAATTGTATAAATGGAATCTATCTTCTAATTCTAGATCAAGTCTTCAGTATGTGTCTATGCACTCATCAACGTCATTAGTTGACATGTTTGGCTCTTTGTCTTCCCATGGCTACTTATCTCCAGGCAGAATGTGGGTTGTGTGATTCCAAGTGGCGATTGTTGATGTTTTGTAGCTTCTGTCGGATAAATCCTATGAGACTATATATATATATATTATGTGAGATATAATACATATAGATATATATCTAAAATAGTATTAGGAGAAATTAATATAATAATGATTCAGAGATATTATATGTGTGTGTGTGTGTGTATATATATATAGTTACATAATCAATCATCATTATATTAATCACATAATAATGAATAGACATGTCCCTTCATGGGACATGTCTCGCCTTGCCTCATCCTCAATATAAATGCAAGAGAGATCGCTGCATTTGAAAAACACAGAAAATAGAGTGCTATTATATTTGCAGCTATCCTAAAACTTAACATGGTATCAGAGCTAGACTGCAAATGTAAGAGAGTAGTTTGTTGATGGTGAATGTGTGACTGTCTCAGAAAATACAGTCTCAGTACGGGGACCATATCTCACAAATACACAGTTGGATTTTTCTGCATTTTGGATATGTTGGTGATAAACAAATTGTGAAGAATCTCACCGGAGCGAATGGAGAGAAAGTGTCGGGTTCAAAAGTTATGACCAACTGTGTACGGGTCTATGTAAAATCCAGTGAGTGAAGTTGTGTTGCAGAATTTTGTCCACACCAAGTGCAAAGAATAAGGTCAAGTGAATTGTAGCAAGAAGCAAACATCAACGATTATATATTGGCAACTATGTCATTCCTGAACACGGCGATTCATTGAAGACATAATTTACGCACTGATATTTGAATAAAGTGACTTGATTAAAGAAAAGAAGCGTTGTTTAGTAAGAGGTTGAGGACGATGAATTTGCAAAGTATACACAAGGATTTTCATAATGATTAGTTAGACCTTGTAGCAGCTTTCATTAGAGAGATATTAATTTGTTATGATCGTGGTCAAACATTAACAGAGAAGCACGTATTCAAAGAAGGGTGTCACTTTCTAGAAAGCAAACATTAATTATAGAGTGTCACCTCTCTTGGAGCAATCAAGTCATTTCACAAGAAGACATGAGAATTGTTCAATGATATAAGAGTGGGATTTTACATTGTGGGGGGGGGGGAATAATAACCAATGTTACATTCCCATTTGAACCATCCTTAGTGGGGAGATGATTCAAAGGGGAGATGTCTCTCAAATAATCTAAGAAGGTGTTTTCTGATTTGATGTATATGGACCTTCACTGAAGCAACTTGTGTCAAGGATGTTGATGCGCAGGTAAGTATTTATTATCCTTGAATATTACATTTATCTACTCATTTTAGTCTCTCTCTCATCTATATTTCTATATGTACTATAAGAGCTATTTGCCTTGATCTTTTCCGGGGATGCTCTTGCAGGAAAAGAAGATTGATATCAGATTCAAAGGGAGTCTAACAGTTTATCTTAAGCAATCTTGGATGACAAGATCAACAAATTGATATCTGCTCAATGTTTTTCTCTGTGAGAGAAGTTCGAGGTGAAATCCCTTGTTTCCGCCCTCTGTGCTGAGGCATGGTGGATGTCATGTGTGTGACTCCATATTTTTAGTGGGCTTGCCCCTGTGTATATAATGAGGAAGTGACAACTTCAAAATGATTATCACTTGTATTTGTAAAAGTTATTGGAAGGTGAAAATCTTACAATAACTTGACCTTCTATTGTGATAGACATCTTATGATGTCTAAAACAGATCATGATAGATGATATCTTGCATGGTGGATTAAGTTTCTTAAACAAACCATGGCCTTCTATTGTGATAAACATCTTATGATATCTGAAACAGATCATGATAGATTATATCTTGCATGGTGGATTAAGTTCCTTAAACAGACCATGGCCTTCTATTGTGATAGGCATCTTATGATGTCTGAAACAGATCATGATAGATGATATCTTGCATGGGGGATTAAGTTCCTTAAACAGATCATGGCCTTCTATTGTGATGGACATCTTATGATGTCTAAGACAGATCATGATAGATTATATCTTGCATGGTGGATTAAGTTCCTTGAACAGACCATGAATGTTCCTGATGTAAGTATCATTGAGGATACATGTGCACATTACCTATGGAGATTTTTTGAGTACTTGGTGAATATCATGCGACTTGATATTTTGAGGCCATTACTCTGAGTACATGGTGAATATCAAGTGACTTGATATTTTGTGGCCATTACTCCTAATATCATGAGATGATATCTAATGGTGAATATCTTCTGATCAAAAATATTCTTAAACATGTCATTCTTGATATTACGCTAAGGTAATATCATATCCTGTGTTTATCCTCCCTAGCTAAGAGGGAGTGTTGATGTTTTGGAGCTTTTGTAGCTTCTGCCAGAAAATCCTATGAGACTATTGAAAAAAATATATATATATATATATATATCTAAAATAGTATCAGGAGAAATTAATATAATAATGATTCAGAGATATTATGTGTGTGTGTGTATAGTTACATAATCAATCATCATTATATTAATCACATAATAATGAATAGACATGTCCCATGAAGAGACATGTCTCCCCTTGCCTCATCCTCAATATAAATGCAAGAGAGATTGCTGCATTTGGAAAACACAGAAAATAGAGTGCTATTACATTTGCAGCTATCCTAAAACTTAACAGTGATCCTAGTGGAGTTCAGCTGTTAAGCTCTAAACCAACCCTAAATGATTTGACTTGCTACCTTTCCCTCCATTAGTTTGTGCAGGCCTGAGGGATTTGATTGTATTGTTTCATATTATAAAGCATTTAAAGGAGCAATTGTGTCGTTTGTTCATTTTTTGCATATAAGCCTTCCGCTAATTCTCTCATTATTCCCCGCAAATGGCCATCTTATTATTCTCTCTAAACTGGCTGCTAGCCTCTTGTAATTATGCCTCTAGTATTTTCGCTCCATTACCTAAACTACATTTAGAGCCACACACCGGCAAGATTGCTGCTTTGACACCATTTGTAATGTTCCTTTTAAATTTTTATTTATTTTTGCCTTAAATAGATATTCCCCACTCACAATAATACTTGCATAATTAAATATAAATATTAATTTTACTTCAAACTTATTATTTTGATAATTATAAACTTTGAATTTAAAGATTAATACCAACTTTGAAAATATTAAAATCACATTCTGCTGTAGTCTTTCTTCCAATCTGCAGCTTCCTTACTTTTGTCTTGAAATGTTTTCTAAATTTCTGTCTAAGTTAGGGGTTTCTGTCCACTGACTTGGCGAGAGAAATTAAGGGTTTTCGTCCTTAAATCTCTGGTCTTTGAGGGGTTTCGTCCTCTATTTGCTGAGCCACATTTCACATTCCACAAGGGATGAAATCAGATACAAAATATATTCCTTGTATTGGTGCCTACTTCACCTTGTTTTGTATCTCTTTTAGTTTTATATCTTTTTTCATTCAGTGGTCATGATTCTTCACATGCCCCTTGACTTAAAATTAAATTAAACTTAAATTTTATATTTTATAATTAATATTATTTTTTAATATTTAACTTACTATTATTATTAATTACTATCTCATATAAAAAAGGGGTCATTACACATTAATCTCTTAGGATATAGTGGCAATATTCGCTTTATTCCTCTTCATCTGAGGATGTTTTCTTCGCATCATTGTAAAATTTCTTGTCTACATACCTTTAAGTTTCTTTCAGCGAGGAGATTTTGGAAGATGATGTAGTGATTTGCTAGGAGTCTAGGAAGATTGTCCAACAGTCAATCAAGCTCTTCAGCTACAGCCAAGTGACCATAGATGGACTCTTACTCAATTCCTTGCTGATTCTCCTCGATTATGTTGTCACACTGAAGATCATGAGTGAATTGATATTCTTTGTTTATTGACTAGTTCTTGTACCAATTGGCCCATTTCCTTCTACAATCCTATCTTGTGCCATCGCAAATAATTATTGCCTGACTTTGATTCTATTCATGTCTGACCCAATTTCGAATATATTCACGTCCGATGAGACCTTGTCAAGGCAACAATGCCAAACATTAACTACTGAAATCACACTACCAGATAATAAGTTTACATTTAAACAAGAAAAAGAATTCATACCAGGAATATAACAATGATATGCTTTAATCTTAAGGCAATACTCAATTACAAAGCAAGCAATACAAGGAGAGCCTCTCATAAATCAGCACCCTGACCCCTAACCGCACCCGTCATATTTAAGGGACCAAGAATTGTCAGTTAAGACTCTACCATTAGGTCTAACTGTTTACAACCATCCAATAAATTACAATACCTGAACCAAAAATTAAATTGACAAAACTAAGTTGACATAACAACATGAATTACATTGTGATATCCCCTTTCTAAATAGGATTTAATAATAAATAGTAATATTACTAAAATATAAATTAAAAACAGCTATATATATTGCAGAAAATAATTAACTATTGCAATGAAACATCCCTTTTAATGACATTAAATAATAAATTAAAATATTAAAAAAATATATAAATATATTAAATAATAATAATAATAGCATCATATTTACACATATACTCAAAGGAAATAGTGATGATTGATTGTTGCTTCCCTGAGTTGCCAGCCATACTAGAGGAGACAATCTCTGACGTGAAAAAACATGTTTTGTCTGATTCTTTTATATTACATTAGGCTGGGTGAATTTCTTATAATCACCGTATATTTTCACTTGAGAAAATATCATGAGCCTTATTTGGATTCCAACCCTTAGAGTATATCATTAGCAATGTTAATAGAAAGGTTGCCAATAAACTAAAGGCATTTTAATAAATTGAAATTAAATGATTCAACAGCAATTAAAACAAGAGCAGCAGCGATCATTATTAAGAAAGGAAAATTAAATAATAAAAAAAAAGACATGTCTATTTAGACGGTCATGTATATTTAAAAAGATATCTCTAAGGATATAAAAAACATATCAGATATTATGGAGATAAAGGGAGAGGAATACACAGAAGGATGAAGAAGAGAAACGGAATCATGAAATAAGAATTATATATTTGATACTCATCATATAGATCAGAAGGGCATGATTCATAATTATTATTTATAATGATTAAGGAAATGATATAGAAGGAATATTATATATATATATATATATATGGACTGATCTGATGACTCTCAAGGAAGGAAGACCGGTAAACAATAAAGAAACATTATAAATGTAAACGATACTCTCCTGAAAGAATGAGAATTATAAAATATATTATAAACTCTTCACAGGGAGGAGAGATGAGAAAGGAAGTATAAGGATATATGAGAATGAATTCATCAAGTATAAACATACTGTGTATAGTCAATTGATAAGCTGTCAATGATATTAGTAAATATTCATCAACAAGAAGGGCGTGCTGAAAAGACATTAAATGGTGATTGGGATTAGATAAATCAGTGACTATGAAATGGTGCAATTAGCATTAGCATTAGCATTAGCATTAGCATTAGTGAATAGACATTAGACGTGTCTATTGGGAATGCATCCTTTCATATCCAGTACAAGATATAAGAAGTATCAGAAATTGTTATGGGGAGGGATGGATTAAGGAGGATGAATGAAGATGGAAAGAATCAAGGAACTTATAGTCAAAGAGAATGGATTGATAATGAAATCAGAATATTATATATATATATATATATATGGTGTGTGTATTATATATATTAATAATAATCAGAATTATATATATCTGAAATATATATCTAGGGTATATATTTAGATGATATAACTGAATGATCTATTTGGAATATAAGAATTATCATATATATATTTTTTATATATGATAATAATAATGAAATCAGAATTATGTATATGTATGTTATGTTTTATACATTTGTATATATAGTGGTAATACACGAGATGTTAATATATATAGCCTAATCCTTACACTCATTATAGCCCCTCAAGAGGATAGATGGGTGTTGTGTAGGGAGAGGCGGAGTAAATCCATAGAAGGTAGGTGAGTCCCAAGACAAGATAGGGATAGGGTCACAAAGCCTTGAGGGAATCTATTATAGATTGATGTCAAGTGCCCTACGACAAGTAAATCCCACAAAACTCCTTAGGGTTGGGTTTAGGAGAGAAGTAAGGAATCGGGGCTTAAATATGTTAATTACCAAATGTATTATGAATTATTCATTGTCTTCTTAAGTTGAATTGATTTGGTTGCATAATAATGAGCTTTAAACATTGGGAATTGACAACTCCCTAGTTGGGGACATTACATACATAACATAAGATTATCTATACCAAACATACGGGCCTTTGCTACTATGACCCCCTAGTGTTAAAATCTAACTTTTGTTATCACAAATATTCTGCAAACAATTGTTGTATGCTTTTCAAGAAAAAAATCTAAATATATTTATAAACAGACTAAATGTTATATTATTTTATAGTAGATATAATAGAACACTCTAAGCAATTTTGATTATTGCACCAAGACTATTCAGCCTATTAAGTAGTTGATTTGTGTTGCCTTGTAGTTTGTGCCAAAAATAGAAGAGCTCTATTTTGGCTAAAAATTTGACTACAAAATTATTTGTAGCTTCTTGTCATTTTTGTCTTCTATGACCAAAGTCAGGCATCCCCGTTGAAGTATTAATGCTGTTCACATTTAAACTTCTCAAATCGATGTGAAATTTTTCCAGCAACGATATTTAATTCTCCTCAACATTTTTATCTTCTATAATAAAATAAAGTGCAAACTACAGAAGCCAACATTAGCCATTTTTTGCAAAGATGTGATAGCTATTCTTGCAACTGCTTATGTTTTTAAGACTTCAAAGGCCTTACTTCCAGTGATATTGTTTCATGAACACAAATACCAAGAGTGGCTTTACCCTCTTAGGCATATTGATGGAATAGGTTCCTTCTGCGCAGTGATAGGATGATAGAATTAGGTTCTATCATAATGTTACATTATTTTGTTGGCAATCTTTCCCGTTAGATTATCTTTATGCTCATTTTTTTATGCATTTTGGTCATTAAATTTTACGGAATACTGGTTTTTCTCTCATGCTGGTTTGCTATTGAAGCTTTCCACAAAAGCTTTTAACCAAACTGAGAATCAATTTAGAATTTTGAGTCTCTTCTCCCAAAGCCATCATGTTTTGTCACGTGTCTCCTGCCTCCTTTGTATGGCAATATTTAGTGTTTTACACATTGCACCTTGTCTGTTCACATGTTCTGGAGCACTCATCTGGTTATGGAGCTTAAAGTTTGTAGCATATATGCTTTCCCCAAAATCTGTGTTACACAATTTCAGCTTCAACACAGCCACCACTCAGTCTTGGAACTTTTCAATTGGTTTTCAAATCCCCCTTGACCTTGCACCTTTGTTAGATCACTTCAGCTTTGACATCAACCACACCATACTTCATTGTGCATTAGTATTACCATCTAAGACTTCTATCCTTCACATGGTTTTCTGAGTGAAGGAAGTCATCACTAAGGAGTAATAGTCTGCAGGTCCTCCTTCCCAAAACTTTAAATTGCATACATTGAATTAACAGAAATACCAGGTACATATAGCAATTTACAAGAGTTTCAAACCGAAGCTAAGGTCTTCTAAAAACAGAAGACTACAATAAATAATAAATAAAACACTGAAATGACCATTAATAGAAGATTCTACAAAGCTCGCTAAAAATAGCAAAAGATACTACAATCTTAAAAGAATCTAAAATATTTTAATACCCTCCCTTAATGGTCATTCTATCAACCCTACAGAAGACAATCTGCAGGTCTTTTGGTCACGAATGCATAGAAAGCTGCCCCCTTGTGGTTGTGGATGCATAGAGAAGGCTACCCTCTCCTCGCCAGAACACTCTTCAAAAGGAGCCTGCTACTGAGACCCTCCCTGATTATGCAAAACATCTGGAAATGACCAAGATTACGAAAAATCATGTCGACCTAATGTCAGAAAACAAAGGTATAACTCCTTGTAGCTAGAGACATAGGGATGAAACTGAAACCACGATTTTGAGTGAAATCCCCACAGCCTTTTGCAGATGAGCATTACACCCCAAAACAGATTGCAAGATACCACGATTTACCAAGAATTTTTGCAAATGAGTACTCCAACTCAAAACAACAGCAAGAAACCATGATTTTTGTGGAAAAAAACCAATAAAACCCTAAAACTAATGTTTACACACAACTGTTTTTCCAAAAAAAATGGTAAAAACCCTAAAGCAAGAACACCTAACATAAAATTTCATGCAAAGAAGCAACTTCATGAATTACAAAACCCAGAAACGATTTTTAAGGAGAAAAATCGAAAAAACAGAAACAGATCAAAATACAAAAGTTTGTTTTTTGAGGAAAAACGGTAAAACCCAACAGAATATTTTTAAGGGAAAAAATTATGAAAACCCGCCAGATTTTTTTCTTTTTAGTAAGGATAAAAATATATATAAAAACCCACCAAATAATTTTTGAGGAAAAATTATTAAAAACACTCGTAATTTTTCCAGCAAATAATCAGAAAAACCCTAATCACGAGTATCCGAAAATTTGAACTGCAAAATCCTTTATGCTCGAAACCCTAGCCGAATACAAAAAACAGCCAAAAACTACTAAGTCGTCGCACCAAAAAGCTGACCCATTGCAGCTTGCAAAAACCTTGATCTAGAACAAAAAAAACGCAGGTCGCACAGGCCTTGTGCACATTGAAAAACACATAAAGATCCCACAAAAGCTTTGCATGGGGGCTCTGAGAATTAATAGAATGTGAAAAAATATTGCATGAAGACATGGCTCATAAAACAAAGGCGTTTTGTTGTTTGTTTGCTACTGTTTAGGGCAGAGAAGTCACACGGGCACCAAAAAAAAACGCGAGCAAAACTTCACGCGGGAGAAGACAAAAAAACAACCATATTAGAAAGAAAATACCTCAAGCAAAAACAAAAGCGTGGATCTAAGGTGTGTGGGTCTAAGATGCCAAAAATGGCACTTAAAAAGCCACAAACCTCAAACCAAAATCGATGCAATTTTTCACTAAGATAGGCCACAAAAAAATCTGCCAAAAACCCTCGAAATTTTCACTAACTATTTCAAACAAAAATCTTCAATGATTTTTCATAATCCTGGGCCCTCCCGTGAGAGAGTCGTACCCAGACCAGTTCCTGCTCTAATACTATGAAACTTGAAATTGCATACGTTAAATTAACGGAAACACCAAGTACATATAGCAATTTACAAGAGCTTCAAACTGAAGCTAAGGTCTTCTAAAAATAGAAGACTACAATAAAATAATAGCACTAAAATAGCCATTAATAGAAGATTCTAAAAAATGACTAAAAATAGCAAAAGGTACTAAAATATTAAAAGAATCTAAAATATTCTAATACTTCCCTTGATTCCCCAAGTTGATCCTGATGTGCCATGTTGTGTATTGTTCAATCCCACCACTTAAGATATATTTTATTTTTATTCAAACAAAATGTAATTGTGGATAATTCAATGAATATCTAAAACCCGTATATGCTAGTGTTAATCTTAGTTCATATTACGAAAGTAGTTGATAAAACTATTGAATGATTAAAACGAATGATCAAGATGATCATTTATAGTTTACAAGGATTGATGTTTCTATTAAGAAACAATTGATAACTGAATGCAAAATTAGAAACATCTAATATTACAATACATTACAAAATTGACCATTAAATAAAATAGAAAGAAAGATATATACGGAGATATTATTCTAATACCCTCCCTTAATGGTCAATCTGTCTACTACACCAAGGAGCCCCCTGAACTTAACAAACTTTTCTAGAAGTACGGACTTGGTGAGAATCTGTAGACTGGTCCGCTGTAGGAACATATTGTAAATCCACAGATCCATCGTCAACCAGTTGGCAGATGAAGTGACAATGAAGCTCAATATGCTTGGTCCACTCATGGAAGACTGGATTTTTGGTGAGTTTGAG
>MU222646.1:120139-132953 GCA_018584345.1 Thuja plicata
CTGAGGGGGAATTGTGGAATGCTCAAAAAGGCCCAAAATTAGAATTCGCATAACCCTATTCCTATTTTTCATTTTGGAACCAAACACTGAATTCGACAATACCAGCATGCCGGTATGCCAATTCCCACTCAATACCTAGAAACAAACGGGGCCTTAGGGTTAAACAAAACAATAGTTGTGAGTCTAATTAAGTTCAAGGCGTTTATTATTTGAAATGAATCATTCTTTTTTTAAAATCAAGCGTTAAAATTAATGAGAGATGCAAGATGATTGACCCTTGCAAGCTTCCATGGTAAGAAAATTAATATTTTCTACTTTTGTTTCACATTTGTATAACTTCAAAACCATTTGAGAAAATAGTAGCATAACTATATTTTGAAAAATATATGTAAAGTATGTTGAGAGATATTTTGAGCTATACTAAATTTTTTGGATAGTAAACCTTTTTTTTAATCTAAAAAATGTATTTTGTTGACCTACTTTGAAATTAGCATGTGAATAAATTATGGTTAAGTCAATAAAATTAAGTCTAATACTAGTAATGGAAAATTATACGTAATAGAAATTGAATTTGTAAAGGTAAAGATTGGTAGTGTTTGTAGAAATAGTAATTGCATTAAATTGATAAGTATATTTTTTACATTATAGATTTTTTAAGGCTTTCAGTCTATTTTCTTCTATTTTCTAGACTTTTTTCCTATGCTTCATTTTTCCATACCTATCATATGCGAATGGTGGCATGATTCTTAGTCCTTGTAAGAACTTTACATGAGAAATCACCATAAATGTGAGCCTTGTTCTATTGGTTCTTCTGATATTTACAATCACCTTTTGAAGAGTCAAACCTTGAGATTTGTGTATCGTCCATGCCCATGCCAATCTTAATGGTATTTGCATAAAGCGACTTCTTTCAATTGTTGTTATTGGAACTATACTTGGATGTTGGTTGCCAAATGGTATTCATGAGTAATTGTTGCATTCAACTAATACATATGTTGGTGGTTGAGGTGGTGTTGTTCCGGGTCTATACAATTTTTTCAATATTTTCTAGAGCTTCATTGACCAATTATGATTATATCCATAAGTTTGATGTTCATATCATCCTTGCATTCTTACACAATAGTAATTTCATATCGAATTCATCATTTATGTCTCCTTTTGTGGTAGTAACACTCCATTTTTATGCAATGTTGTGTGCAACAAGATTTTTTAAGGAGTGTAATATTTTCATGTTATGGGTGTGGACATTATCATTTGTCAAAAGTAAGTGGACATTATGGTCAAAGTCTACATTCCTCGTTTCATCAAGTTGTATTTGATCTTGTCATTAGTAAAATCAAAGTCTCATGTTGGACTCTCCAACTAATTATCTCATAACTCCTATGAATTAGTCATGTTCAATTAATGGGTTCTAAGACTGGTGACCAATGAACAAGGCATTTGGAAGCCTTCTACACTTTAGGCTCTACTAAACCTAGGTGGGTGAACCTCACAACATTCATAAATGTTGACATTATTAACAACAAACATTGTGTAATATGTAGATATCCTGAATGGAATGAACCAAAGCGTTCATAATACCATCAATAGATTGGTTGCATCTTTGATTGTTCTGTTACTGAAAATGCAATTGAGGACAATAATAAAACTAACCCTAACCCCGTAATAGAAAATTAAAATAGATTTTAATTTTAGAATTTGCCCCTAAACAATATCTATTCGAGCATCCCAGACTAATGCCAAATCAATTGGGTTATAGAATTAAATGAAGTAAATTACATTCATTCTCCCTCGACAATATGATCATACCTCAGAATACATCACTTTCTCAATACCTTTCATTAATACTCAATATATGAAGCCATTAAATTTTACTTACAGATCTAGGCCATACTCTCACATTCATTTTTAACCACCCTAAGCATTTTAATTGTTTCATTAAAAGAAAGCTAAAAATAGTTAACACAAATCCATGAACAATAGATTGACAAACTCAAATATGCTTCATATGTTAAAACCATATGAAATATGTGAGTATGTCTTGTAAACAACAAAATGACAATATATTAAACCCATAATTCTAAATTAACATTGTATATGGGAAACATATACAACTTAAAGCGTTTTATCTTAAATCCTAAACTTGATACTGTTTTATTATGCTCTCCTCAAATAACATTTCGGAAGATGTTGGAATTAGTCCTATGAAAAGAAGTGAATTTAGATGCCACATCCATAATTTTATCAATAATATGCTCAGTTGTCCAAGAAACCTTACTAAGACCTTTGATATAATTAATAATATGTAAAGAGTCACCCTCCAGCCAGATTTTCTTACATCCCAACTCTTTCGCCAGCAAAATCACATTAAGAGCTGCCATAGCTTCCGCTCTGTGGTTTGATTGAACTCCCAAAGGAGTAGCAATGGAACCTACACAAATACCATTCTGATCTCTTATTATGCCTCCTCCTCCAGCCATACCCAGATTGCCTTTCACTGCCCCATCAAAGTTAGCTTTTACCCATTCCTCCGGAGGCGATGTCCAAGTAGCCATAGATCTCTAAGAATTGGATTTAGGATCAGGAACTCTGACATGCCAATCACTATTCCTCACACTATCTTTAGACTCTGATTTTGAGAAGAGAAATTTTTCTTCCAGTGCCCTACAAATTTGATTTCCAACAGCTTCAGGGCAAGACTGTTTCTCTTTGAAGATTTTATTGTTGCATTCTTTCCATATTCACCAGTAAAAGTGTGGGGGAATTAGGGACCAGAAATCTTTATCAATAAGATTCTGAGGTGGGTAGCTCCATTGAGTAACAAAGTCCTGCCGGAGAAAAGGGAAGAACCAACAAAGATTCCATTTCCTTAAGATAATTTTCCAAACCTTACGAGAAAAGGTACAGTGTAGCATGATATGATAACAAGATTCCGAGTTTTCCAAGCACAAAACACATCTATTCACAATATTGAAGCCCCTTTTAGAAAGGTTATCAAGGGTTAGCAGTTTATTTTGAATAAGAAGCCAATAAAAAATTTTGATTTTAGGAATGAGATTATTGTATCACACATAGGAGCAAGGAAACCTCTCCTCTCTTTCAGTGAAAAGATTGATAGTTGAAGCCACCGTGTACTTGCCATCAGGAGTTGAATTCCAAACAATAGAGTCCTGGAAGTTATCTTTAATATACCAGGTCTGTAGCTCATGTTGGAGGGAAATGAATCTAGTATCAATTTCTCCCAGGTTCCTCCAATTGTTATCCTGACAGTAATCATTAGCTTTAGTTCCAATAGATCCTTTTCACCTATTAATGACCTATTTCCAATCTTGGTTGTTAGACAGAGGCACTTTATGGATCCATTCATCATCCCAGAATTCAATTCTCTTACCATCTCCTAGCTTCCATCTTTTACCTTTAATTATCAGATCTTTGGTCGAGTTTATACTATTCCAGATTTAAGAACCATTGATACTGATATCATCACTTATAAAATCCTCCAAGGAGTTATAAATGAAAAGGTATTTGTTTCTAATAATACAATTCCATTCTTTTTATTCTCCATAAATTCTCCAAAGTCATTTTTCCAAAAAGGCTTTATTAACATTTTTTATAGTTCTCAGACCAAGACCTCCCAACTTTTTAGGCTTGCAAACTTTATCCCAAGACACAATACCAAGCCTTTTCTTTTCTTCAACCCCTGAACAAAGAAATATTTTCTAGATTTTCTCAATTTCGGTAGCAATTTTGTGGGGAATTTTAAATAGGCTCATAGCATAAACAGGAAGATTTTGAAGAGTTGATTTCAGTAATTGAAGTTTTCCTGAGTTTCTAAGAAGTGCCCCTTTCCAACCAACAATCTTATTGTTATATCTATATATGATAGTGTGCCAGAAGCTTTCCGGTGGTTTGGAACAAAGAGGTAACCCCAAATAAGAAGAGGGAAGTTTCCCATTAGTACAACCTAGGATAGATGACATCTTCTTCTGTCTTTCTTCCAGAGTATTTATAAAAAAGATTGAACTCTTAGACCAATTGACAAGTTGACCAGGAGCAGCAGTATAAACAAAAAGACCTTTCTTCATGTTTCTGACTTCTTTAATAGTAGCCTCCCCCATTATAAGAGTATCATCCACAAATTTCTTGTGGGAGCAGATAGTTCTTGCTAAAGACGATTGAATGCCACTTATTTCACCCTTTTCCACCATTTTATTGATGTGCCTCCTTGAGCATTTAGCAAGAATAGAAAACAGGATAGGAGAAATGGGGTCTCCTTGTCTCAGACCTCTAGTAGGTCTAAAAACATTGGAAGACCCCCCATTAACAAGGACCGAAGAGTAAAATGTGGAAACCAATTGCATTATGATTTTGATGGCACCTTTGTCGAAGCCAAAAGAAGACAAAACCTTTTGCAAGAATTTCCAGTCAACTCTATCATAAGCCTTATATAAGTCCAATTTCATCATAAAACCCTATTTTTTAGTCGTTTCCAAAGAATGGATATTCTCATGAGCCACAATTATGGAATCCAGAATTTGTCTCCCAGGGAAAAAGCCATTCTGCTGGGGGGAAATGATATTCGGAAGAAACTGAAGCAGTCTAGAGGTAATAACTTTAGAGATGATCTTGTATAATGAATTACACAGGCTAATAGGTCTAAAGGCTTCCATAGTATTAGCTCCTGGCTTTAGGAATGAGGACCAAGAAATAAGCATTGTGTTCCCTAAGGAGGCATTTAGTGCCAAAAAATTCTTTGATGGCATCCTACACATCTTTTTCAAGGATATTCTAGAATTGCTGGAAGAACAACATAGGGAAGCCATCAAGGCCAGGAGATTTCTCCCCTTCAAAATAAAAAATTGCATTCCTAATCTCCATGTTTGAAGGAATAGCTTGGAGCATTTTGTTAGTTGGATCATCAACCAACTTTGGGATAGCTAAAATAATTTCCTCCTGGTCAGACCTATTCAAATTATTTTCCTTAGTCAAAAGTATAGAAAAGTATCTAAGCATTTTTTATATGATATCTTCCTCCTTCCTAATAGTCTTATCTTTAGATTACAGATTTGCTATCATATTAATGGCTTTATGTTTCATAGCCATCATATGGAAAAATCTTGTATTTTTATCCCCATCCTTGAGCCATAGAGCTCTAGATCTCTGTCTCCATAAATATTCCTTCTTAGTAATAATATTATGATAATCAGCTAGAAGAGAGTTTTCCATAGCTTTGCTTTCTTCTGAAAGACCTTCATTTTGGATTCTATCTTGAATTTCCTTTATTTCAGACTATAGTCTCCCTTTCATTTGGAAAATGCCACCAAAAACTTCCTTGTTCCAGCTTTTAAGTTTCCTTTTAATAGTGTTCAACTTCTTAGCAATTCTATACATAGCTCCCCCATAAAGAGTATAGTTCCACCATTCTTCAATCTTTTATTTTAATTTAGGATGAGCTAGCAACATTTTTTCAAATCTGAAAGGGATATTCTTTTTACCACTGATTTGTTTAACATTTAAAGATACTGGAAAGTGATCAGATCCTATACGAAGTTCAGAAGAAAGAGTACAAGAATACCTTGAAATCCAATCATGGGTTAAGAGGGCTCTATCCAATTTTACCTGGATCAAATCATTCCCAGTGCGTCGATTCGACCAAGTGTAATCAATTGCTTCCAAGTCAATATCTAATAAACCTTCCTCATTGATGTACTCCACAAGATCAGTTCTTCTATCTAGCTGGGATGGGACTCCACCCTTTTTCTCCTCGTTTTTAAGAGGAGTATTAAAATCTCCCATTATCATCTAGCTTGCTTCTTGAAACCGATTACGGATTTCTCTCAGTCTTTGCATATACTTCTATCTACCTCTTCTTGTATTGGGAGCATATATATTGATAAGGTTCCAATAGAAATTATCCTTCAGATAAGTAACCTTAACCATCAAAATGTTCTTCTTACTAAATATAAAGGTACAATCAACAGTCTTTTTGTTCCAAAAACTACCAATTCCTCTGGAGGCTCCATCAGAATCTCCACCTATACTCCCATAATCTTTAAACACATGCATTTTTTCCAACTTGTCTTTGGGTATTTTGGTTTCTTGAATAAGTAATATGTCTGGTCTTCTATCTCTTACCAGGTTCCTTAGGACATCCTATTTATGAGGACTATTAAGCCCTCTTATATTCCAAGATATTACTTTCATTTTAATGGCTTGGGGAACATATCTCAGGAATGGGACATTGCTTACCATCCGCTATATTTTGTTTTGCTTCCTACTCTCGTGTTTTTTTATTGATGCCCTTCTTATTTTATTTTTAGGGGTTCCCACATCAGCCTTGTGTTGTCTTCTTGTCTGAACTACCCCTTGATTTTGGTTCTCTTATTTTTTAGTTGATTCGCTTAGATTTCTATAGTTCTGATCTCCTTTTTTGCCTGAGTTTTTATTGGAGTTTTTTTTCCCTTTATCTGTATCCATGGAGCTTCTTGAGCTTCTTGACTTTCCTCTGAAATCATATAACTCTCCAATATTTCTTTAATCCACAAATCTGCTATAGAAGATGAGGAATCATCATCATTGTCTTCAGAGATACTACCATTGAGATCATGTTCCCCAATTTTTCCTTCTTCAGGATTAGAGTGACCAGATCCAAAAGGGGAGGTACTTTCTAATACATGATTCTTGGGTATATTGGTTTTTGTTTCTAATTCCTTCACATTTGGAGTATCTTGCACTTTTCTAACATCTACTATTTCTTCATTTTTTGTATTTGGTTGTTTTCCATGATGGTCTAGTTCTCAGTTCTCAATCTTTCCTCTAAATCATTGTTAATTATTCCCTTAGAATTATTTTCTTGCAATCCAGGATCTGGGTTACCTATGGATTTATCATTCGGATTGGTTTTCTGCTTCCATACTTTTTTTGGTTCCCTCTTATTTCCTTCCTTCTTTTTTTGTTTGTTTAATGGACATTGTTTAGCCTAGTGACCAGCTTTTTTGCAAGAAAAACAAGCAAAAGGAACTGATTCATATTCAACAGCATGAATATTCTTACCCAACTTTGAGTTGATAGTGATGACCTTAGGCAAATTTGTATTTTGGTGTATATTCACATAGACTAGTGTAAACCATTCTAGATTTGGTAACTATCATCGGATCTATCGATAGGAGTTCTCTAAAAGAACATGCCAGACCTATAAAGACATCCTCATGCCAGTATTCCATTGGGAGACTTGGTAATCTCACCTAAACAGGGGCAGTATAAAAAATATATGCATTCAAATACAGATTCGTAACCCATTTTTGAAGTGCCAGAGATGATTTGTCGAACATCTAGGGTCCTCCGCATAGCACTTTTGATAAATCTTCCAGATTTAAAAAGACAAATGAGAAAAATCCTTTCGGCATTGCTGCAATATCTACTTGTCCCTTAAGTTTCCATTTGTGATAAGTAAAATCTCTAACAAGCTCAATGTTGGGTCTTATTCCTGTGAATTTTCCTACCAGTGTGAGAGCCATGTTGGAGACAGTATGGTGCACAAGGGGATCAGGAAGGGAAATACCAAAATAACCCTTACTAGGCTCAGAAATATTGTTAATACTAGGGAAAGAGGATTTTCTCATTGGTTTAATCCCAAATAAAGATGACCAACTACCTTTAGACTGATTTCTATCTGAAGCATAATCATTTGTACCGGCCAGGGAACTCTTACCTTTAGTTGAAGTTTTATCTAGCCCACCACCTCGGGAATGAGGGTCCTTGTCTTCATTTGAATCTTTAGTGGAGCCCTCCCCTGATGATCCTCCCACTTTCTGCTGGTCTCCTACAACTGCAGATGTCAAGATTCCTCCGACATCTCATTTCCCACCATCGCAGAATTTTGAATTCCCTCCTGCTTGAATGCCTCCTCCAGCTCCCGCTCGCTCTCCCATCTTAAATCATTTAACAATGAGCATGGAGAAGTTGCTTTCTCTTTACTCAAAGGTATAACTAATGATACTGTTCCTATTACAAAGATTGTCAAGAAAAAAGGAGATGATGAGGAGAAGGAGGCTCCTAGAATTTATCTTGGGAACATTATTACTCAACATCCCTCTCATATTGATCATTTTTATGTGACATTGTTGCTGAATGACCAATTAATAAGAAATTGTATGATAGATTTTGGTGCAACAGCAAATGTAATGCCTTGTGGTGTAATGAAGGAATTGGGCTTAAAAGTTGATACATCTTTTGGAAGATGTTTTTCTATGGATAATAGAGAGGTACCTATGATAGGAACCATAAAAGGTATTGAAGTGAATATTTTTGTTTTTCCTAAGGCTACCTTTAAGATGGATGTTGTTGTGGTTGATACACCACCACATTATGTTATGTTGTTGTCTAAACAGTGGGCAGAAGATGTTGGAGGACATTTGCAATTAGATTTTTCATATGCTACTATCCCTATCAATGGGAGTGATGTCAAATTGTATAGGGAGCCACATGCTCCAGTGATAATTGAAAGGAGGGATCCCAAGATGCTCAATTGTTTTGTGGATGTTAACATGGAAAGTTGTAGGATTGAGCAAGATACGTCCAAATTGAAAATCAAGAACCCATTGTGAACGAGTCACAATCACATCAAGATGAGGTATGGAAGATGTAATTTGATGGTGCATGCTCCAAGGAAGGATCCAGAGCTGGTGTTTTTTATATATCTCCATCAAGGACTACATTCAAATATTCTTTGCTCTTAGCTTTTCAATGCACAAATAACACTGCAAAATATGAGGCATTGTTATTAGGCTTAGAGGTTGCCATAAAGCATGACATAAAGTTGTTAAGAGTATTTGGGGACTCTGAGTTAGTTGTCTCCCAAATTAGATCCCTATATGCTACTAAAAATGATAGACTGAAATTATACAAATATGCAGGATGGGATAAAATTGAGTTTTTTTATGCTTTCCAAATAGAGTGGATAGAAATATCCAAGAACATTATGGCTGATTTCTTAGCAAATGTAGCCATAAAGAACAATGATATAACTTTGGTTGGGATCTTTACTATTGAAACCAAGATCATGCCTGCAATTCCTGATAATGTATATAATTGGCAAGTCTTTGAGAACGACAATGATATTCTTAGGTTCATTCAATGCAGAGATGATTATGAGGGCCAGAGAATTGATTGTAATGCTTTGGTTGAAATCATAGATGATAAACAAACTATTTTTGGGACTGAGGTTGTTCAGTTGCCAACAAATGTCATACCTAAGGGTTTGGTTCAACTTGAGGACATCTTTAGTGACAATGATGGTCACTTGATTAAGAGATCTGATGTAAAGATGGATAATGTTGAAGGGGTGAATTTAGGGTCAAGGGCATTCCCTAAAATGGTATACATAGGAAAGAACTTAGCCCCTCATATTAGAGAAAATTTGATCAGCTTATTAAAGAAGTACAAGCATGTTTTTGCTTGGTCCTATAAAGATCTTAAGGCATATAGGGAGGAATTGTTCCAACATGAAATTCGTCCAAGGCCTGATGTGAAACCTCTTAGGCAAAAAAAAGACCCATAAATCCATTACTTGCATAGAAAATGCAAGAAGAATTAATGAAACTTGGGGAGGCTCAAATTATAAAACCAATCAGATATTCATAATGGGTGTCAAATCTTGTGCCAATGAGAAAAAAGAATGGGGATACCATGCTTTGTGTTGATTTCAGAAACCTCAATGTAGCATCACTCAAAGACAATTATTCTTTGCCTAATATGGATGCAATGCTACAAAGAGTTACAAAGTGTGACCTTTTATCCATGATGGATGGATTCTCCGGTTATAATCAGTTTTTGGTCAATGAGTCAGAACAATTCAAGACAACCTTTACTACCCCTTGGGGAACTTATGTTTATGTAAGATTGTCATTTGGTCTCATCAATGCAGGGGCCACTTTTCAGAGAGCAATGGATGCTACTTTTAAGGTATTCATAAACATAATTATGGTTGTCTATCAAGATGATCTCACTGCATATTCAAAGAAAGATGAGGATCTTTGCAAGCATCTAGAGAATATTTTTGGTAAGGCTTTGGAGTTTGGAGTATCTCTTAATCCAAAGAAGTTCCATTTTTTTGTTTCAGAGGGAAAGTTAGTAGGGCATATAGTGTCCAAAGAGGGAGTGAGAATAGATCCAGGGATTGAGGCCATTAATATGTTGAATCCTCCCAAGAACATCAAAGGGGTACAATCTTTCTTAGGAAAGATAAATTTTGCAAGAAGGTTCATTATAAATTTTGCAGAAATTGTAAAACCTATTGCCAAACTGCTAAAGAAAGGTGTTAAATATGATTGGAATCAAGAAGCTCAACAAGCTTTTGAAAAGATTAAGTTGGCCATTCAGGAAGCGCCCATTTTAAAATCTCCTAAATATGAATTGCAATTTTCTATTTTCTCATTTGCTTCATTCCATACCATTGCTACAGTGTTACTACAGAAGGACAAAGAGGGATTTGAATATCCAATTGCATTTTTCAGCAAGTCCTTGCAGGCAACTGAATTGAACTATGAAATCATGGAAAAGAAATATTATGGCTTAGTTAAGGCAGTCAAGGCTTTTAGGCCTTATTTAGTATGTGCTAAGGTGGTCGCATATGTACCTCATGTTGTTGTTAAAGACATATTATCACAAAACGAGGTTACTGGAAAGAGTTGCAGGTGGATCAACAGAATACAAGAGTTTGATATAGAGATCCAAATTACCAAATTGGTTAGAGGCTTGGGGTTGGAAAATCTCATGATGGATACAAATATGGAGCTTGCCCAAGTGAGCAATGTGCAAACCAATGAAAAGACAACTAGCATTGAGATGCAACCATGGTATACTAATATTATATATTTTTTAAAGAATACTAAGTGTCCCGAGGACATGACAAAAAATCAAAGAAGGGCTCTTGGACTAAAAGCTCAAAAATATGTGTTGATTCAAGGAGATTTGTATTGGAAAAATAGAGATGGAGTTCTCTTGTTTTGTGTAGATAAAGCTCAGTCGGAGAACGTGTTAAAAGAAACACATAGTGGCGTTTGTGGAGGACACTATTTAGCAAAGACAATTGCACATAAGATACTTAGAGATGGTTATTATTGGCCTTGTTTGTTCAAGGATACTCATCAGTTTGTGCAGAAGTGTGAGGCTTGTCAAAGGTTTTCAAATAATCTAGTGTATTTAGAGGCTTTGCCTTTGGATCCAAATTTCAGCTGAAGTCCCTTTTGCCCAATGTGGCATTGATTTTACTGGTGAATTTTCAGAGAAGTATAGTGGGGGTCATAGTTGGATCCTTGTTGCCTCTGACTATTTTACAAAAGGGGTTGAGGCAATACCAAATAAGAGGGCAACCCGTAAGGTGGTCATTGATTTTCTTATAGATAACATTTTGACCAGGTTTGGTGTGCCAGGCAAGCTAGTTATGGATAATGCCATGTGCTTTAGGTCTGAGGAATTCAAGGAATTTTGTGATTAGTATGGTGTTGTGGGTTCATATTATTCACTGTATCATCCACAGGAAAATGGACAAGCAAAATCCAGTAACAAGAGCATTCTAAAAATTATCAAAAGGACATTAGAAAAGAATAAAAGCTCTTGGAATTTAAAGCTTAAGTTAGCCTTGTGGGCTGACAGGATAATAGTGAAAAAGTCTATAGGTGTTTCCCCTTTTGAATTAGTTTATGGAACACAAGCTAAATTACCATTAAATAATTTGTTGGCTGTTTACAAATTTATCCAAGATGAAGACATAGAAATGACAGACTCAATGTAGAATAGGATGTTGTAGTTGGTAGAGTTGGATGAGATTAGAAATGAAGCACAAATACAAAATCAAAAGATCCAGCAATAGTCCAAGTATTTATTTGACAAGAAAGCACCTAAAAGAAAATTTCATGTGAATGACATGGTTCTCCAATGGAATGCAAGGTTAGAAGATAAAGAAAAGCATGACAAATTTGTGTCCTTGTGGATAGGACTATTTGTTGTACATGATCTACATGGATAAGATTCCTATTTTTTGCAAAGTCCTACTGGTGAAGTGCAAGATTTGCTTGTGCATGGGCAAATTCTGAAGCCATTTTTCTCATAAAATATTTGATCATGCACAGTGATGTGAATTGTTAGGAATAGGATCACTAAGAGGGGGGGTGAATCAGTGATCTATCAATTAATACTTTTTCTGCTTATCTGAATCTTTACTTAAATGCTTAAGTACTTAAATGAATATCAATGCAAGTAAGATAAACATACACAACTCATAACACCAAATATGATTACAGGGAAACCCAATGCAGGTGAAAACCCTGGTGGGAATTAGTACCCACAAATATTATGTACTACTTTCTTATGATCCTTGTTAGAAGATCCTTACCCTGTTAGGAGTTATCTTTACAATACATGAAGTACAGTGACCTTGTTAAGGGTCGGACCCTGTTAGGAGTCTTTACAATAACCCTGTTAGGGGTGGTGGATTCACTATCCAAGGAGTCACTATCCAAATGGTGAAGGCTACAACCTTCTGGATATTTGATACACACTGTATCTGCAAGGTGAACTGCTGCTGTGACACTGCTTGTCTGATTAGTTCCTTTTGTGCGCTGATGCTTTAACCTCTTGTAAAGCACTACAACAATCTTATCTTCACTCTAAAATATTATACTTCAATATCTATATCATCAACATATGATAGATATATCTTTGTTGCTTTTACACTCTACTCTGCTTTTCTTATCTCTGGCTTTCACAACTTTTCCCATCACAAATGAACTTCTTTAAGTACTTCCTCAAAGGA
>MU222648.1:0-24434 GCA_018584345.1 Thuja plicata
TCCTTGCTAGAAAAGGATTGGGGTTGTTTTTCTCGGATGCATGCTTGAACTCTATCAATGGTCACTAAACTCTTCAAGGTAGCATAGAACCTCAAAGCACATTTAAACCTTAGGTGGAGCCATACTGAGAGTCTAAGAATAACCAAAAATCTTTTGAGGGCAGCAATCAAACCTCAAGGGACAATGATCAAATTTCACTACAACTAGTTGACTGTTATAATTTTTTTTGTGGGAGAGCTTTTTTTTAGCTTCAAGCTCAAATACGCCCATCACATTTTCAATGGAAGGCTCTCCTCAATAGAAAAATGATATAACATTTTCATCAATGGTAGACGTTAAATAAAATGAGGCTTTATTAATTATTAATTGAACAAAGCCAACTAAAAAGGGTTCACTACTAAAAAGAAAATTTAAAACACTTTTAAGAAAATTTAAAATATTTTCTAAGACTAAATTAAGATTTTTTCTTAAAAAATTAACTTATTATTTTAATTATCTTAAATTCAAAATTAAAACTATTTTTGATTGTCTTAAATTAAAAATTAATAAAAAAATTTGCATTTTCAAATGGCAGAAAAGAAAGAAAAATGGGGGAAAGTAAGATTGCTCAGTATACTCCTTATCAGGCATGCATTAATTTATTAGGGTGTTGCAAGGTGTGTGCCTTGGGTCTCGACCAGTCCATGCAGTGGTTGGTGACAAGGGTTTAACAACCTCCTGTGGATTCTATAAGTCTAGTTCTTGCATCGTGCATTAACAGTTCAAGCTTTTGGTGCAACGACAACCACCCAATCTAATCATTGGTATCAGAGCTAAGGTCAAAGGTTCCAACCCCATGCATGTCATGAGGATACCGATTATTGTAAGGTGTGTGCCCTTAGTCTCGATCAGTCCATGCAGGGGTTGGTGACAAGGGTTCAATACCCTCATGTGGATTCTATAAGTCTAGTATTTGTATCGTGCACTAACAGTTAAAGATTTTGGTGCAACGACAACCACCCAATCTAACATAGGGAAGACTCGAATCCTTATTGAATTACCAAACCACGATATCAGATCTCACAGTGCTACCCATTTTAAATGCTTCTCTTCTAGGTGAGGGAACTACTTCTATTGAGGCTATGTAGATGTGTAATAATATACCCAAAGGTAAGAAGAAGACTTTTTTCATTGCTATTAACTGCCATCAATAGACATTTGATGTGTGCCAGACAAGGGAAGGTTGGTTTGGGTTAAATTTAATTAGATCTGATTTGAAGGATTTTGATTGTAGTTCCAAGGATGTTTGTGGGGTTCTTGTGCAGTATAATAGAATAGAGGCGAAAGTTATTTATTGTTAACCAACTGATGGTAATGATGATGAAGACCAAGTTCAAAAGAATACAAGCAGGTAGAATGGTTAGATCAATTATTATTTTTTCATTGATGTCAAGCAATTGATTTATGGTTTATATTGAGTTTCCATATCATTAAGAGATGAACTTAATTGGGAAGATAATAGAGATTAGACAATGATGAGGTTCTATTGGTATAATTGTTTTTACTTAACATTTGACGTTGTTAAGTTGATAAAGCAGAGATGTCAATTCGGCAAAGGGAACAAGCCTAGTTACCAAGAATTAAGAATTTTGTTTGTAATGAGAAGTGTTAGTCAGTCAAACAAAGAAAAGATAATCACCGAGGGAAGTTGACAACCAAGCAAGGTCAGTCACCGGGCAAGGTTGGTAACCGAGCAAAGTTAGACACCGAGTGAAGATAGTCACCGAGTCACCAAGCATGGAACAGAGCATGAACAAAGATTGAATTCAAAGTGAAGAACAAATTTAATGCGAAGGCACAAAGATGAAGAAGATGCTAAGAATAAAGATAAAGTTTTTACAAGATATACGGTCATGAAAAGTCAAGCTCTAAATATGAGATAAAGATTAAGCGGAAAAAGCAAAGTTGTGAGTTTCAAGAAAAGTGCAAGTCATGAGGGAAAGGTTAACCACCTAACCGAGTTGCAAATACATTGAATCAGTTCATAACAGATGATCTGATGATTGAGTGAAATTGATGGAATACCTAATCAATGAGATTAAGACACAAAATAGAGGCCTATATATTGATGAGTCTGTATTTTTATATAGACATACTAGCGAATAGAAGAGTTGAAGTGATACCGACCAGAGTAGTGAAAGAGGTGTAGAACCAATCCAGAGAAGAGACTGATGAGTTGTTGATGCTAGTATTTTTAGAGAGCGTGCAAGGGATCTGGTCAAGCAAAAAATAGTTGCAAAATCATAGATCAAATTAGTACATTGTTGCTTACTAATCTTTGTAACAGAAAATCTCTTAACCGAGTGGACGTAACGAATATTTTTGTAAATCCTTGAGAAAGGTAACATTCTAGGATGAATGTTTAAGCCCTCTGACCCGACCACTCCTAACAAGGTGAAGTTCTTAATGGATCTTAAGGTAAATCATCTAATAGGGTCACATCTAACAAATGTGCATTGTAATCTTTAACTGGATTGGATCTTAAGCGAGCATACTTCAGTTGAGTATTTCTTTTTGTGGGTGGAAATTTCCATGGAGGTTTTCCCAAATTGGGTTTTCTTGTTCAATATGGTGTTATATGTGATGCTTGATAACTGTGGATGTTAGTTGGTTTTATTATATGTTGTTTATAATGTTTATGAAGTGTTTAGAATTTTTAATTGATCCTATTTTTTGAGTTACCAAGTTGAATGGTTTAGTTTTAAAGTGTTAAGTTTCAATATTTTCTGATTAACCCCCCCTCTCAGTAAACCATCATTTGGTAGGGCAAACCAACAGTTGATTAGTCTTATTTTATAAAGAATGCTTATGAAAATGGTGTCAAGGTTTTCATGGGTATTGATTTGTTTTCCCTAGCAATGCTTAAGAATCCTAGGGAATTTGGGGTGGATATTGTTGTTGGGTCTACTCAGAGGTTTGGTGTTCCCATCGGCTATGGAGGGCATCATGTGATTTTCTGGGCTACATCTCAAGAGTAAAAAATAATGATGTCAGGGAGGATTATTGGATTCATTGTGGATTCCTAGTGGAAGGTTGTTCTTAGGATGGCAATAGAGACAAGGGAGTAGCTCATCAGGTGAGATAATGCCACTAGTAACATTTGCAAGGCACAGGTAATGCAGATCTTGTCATTTTTGTTTGTAAATGTCAATCCACATCAAAACATGAAACTATTACTTTTGGGATTGTTTTTATCCCTAGAATTATTCTATGTTAGCTTAAAAAATTAATACATACCATTTCAACCATAGATCTTTCATTTACTAGCTCATTTTTTTTTCTTTAATCAATATTGCTCATAAACAACTTTGGACATTCATAATTCTCACTGTCAGTAGGGGATCAAGAGCTTAAGAAATGGAGGACGCCAATGATTATGCTAAAATCCAATAAATGCATTATAATCTAGTCATATGCAGCTCCTTGGTTTTGGATCTTCCCTTGTCTAGGTCAATCTTACAGAGTTTCATATGGTCAAATAATATAGTTCATTCAATGCACTTGAGTCCCCTTCAAAGTGATGCTCGACACACCCATTATTTAGAGGATAAAAAAACAATTAATAAACCAAACTCTAAACATAAACAATATTGTACATACATAAATCTATGCACATGTAGCTCTGTTTATGCCATGTTCGACATTTATGCCACATAAATGTTATATGGTCATGCATCACTGCATTTGTTGCACTTTAGTTTCTTGGGTTGTGATCCTCAACTTAGACAACAAATAAAATACATCATAGGAAATAATTTCAGCTTTCTAGATTTTTGTGGTTGCATAAAATCTTTAATTTGATTGAGGTATATAGAGTTGCATCTCTTCTAGTACCATCATGCTTATTGCACTATAGTTCCCATATAGTGAGATCCAATGGAATTGATAAAGAATATGATTTTGGAGATCTTTGTATGTTCTCGAATCAATAGCTACATAAGTAAATTTCTTAGTTTCCAAAGATTAAGAGCTGAATTATGTGAGGATATAAATGTGAAAGACTAGCTATTTGTGTTTATACAATATTTGGATCACTTCCTATCCAAATATTTTCAAGTTAATTAAAGTGATTTTAACTATTGAGTTTATGAATCCAGGCATTTCTTGCTAATATTTTTGGTATGTATGCAATCTATCATGCTCTAGAAGGATTGAAAAAAATTGCATAACATATACATGGTTTGGTGGGAGCATTTATCACTGGATTGAGGAAACTGGGTATTGTTAATGTTGAGGATGCTCCATGCTTTGATACTCTAAAGATCAATTGTTTAGATGCCTTGGCCATTTTAGATGAAACTCTTAAAAATGAGATAAATATGCGTGTCATACATTCAAATATAGTTTGTATTGTGTAGATAGGGCCTACTGCAATATTTTCATGGTTATTTATATCTCAAACTAGATTGTCAGTTCAAACCATTTTTAAAAATATGGGTTTCTATTGGCCTGGTATTTTTTTTTTATGAATAGAGGCCTTTACTATTTTAATATAGGATATGAATATATTTTGAGCTTAACAGATCACAGTGCACCAATGTTAAATAATAATGTACCATCCTGAAAGTTGTAGATCATTGTTTCTTTTGATGAGATAACAACCTTAGAGGACATGGGTAAGCCACTTGATGTTTTTGCAAGGAGTAAATCTATAAGTACACTTTGCATCCCTTGTCTTTCCTTAATAGTTATTTTTTATTCTCTTTCTGATAAATTTTCTATATCACCATGGTGAACTTTATAGTAGAGTCCCTCCCACGAGAGGTTCACAATTCCATTCCAGAGAACCTTCTCAGAGATACTCCTTATTTTACATATCCAATTTTTAACATGTAAAGTCTAATGTTAAATATATTCATTTGGTATTGTTTCTTTTATTAAACAGGTTTTTTTTGTCGTTCTAATAAATTGGTCTAATACTTACAAGTATCACACAGAGGATGAGCTTCTATGGTATATTCATAGGTTACAAGCAAAGTATCTTTCCTTGTGCCATGGTATGATACCATTAGAATCCTGTATACAATGAAAGTGGATGCAATCGTGGATATGATGCCTTTTACTTGGCCCAACATTTTTTTCATTCATCTTTTTTCCCCTCTAGATTGAGCTTTTGGTTATCAAGTTAGAAAGATGTTTCCTTATGAGAAACCTAGAAAACTATGTGGGTTCTGTTGGATTTTAAGAATTAAATCTGATTGCTTGAGCCTCTTTTGTTGACTTGTAATTCTCCCCTATTTTTCTAATAAGAGTAAATAAGATTTTATAAATACTTTTAGAAGATATTTTCAAATTTGATTTCATGTGGACTTTGAAAGATAAGTTCAAATCTGATTTTCTTCTTTGGATAACAATTACTCTATAAAGAAAAGAATATCTTTATTATTTCAATAGACATGTAAGAAGTAAGTTTATTTGCAGAAGGAGCAAATATATTGTTTTTGTAAGTGCTCTGTTTTATCAGAGACTTGTTTTTATTGCAGCAACACTTATTTGTAATCGATTGATCTGTTAAGCAGTGATTGCTTCAGATAATCTTGTAAGAGTTTAGAGATGCTCTCTGAAGTTTGTATGCAGCCCTAGTTGCTGCAAGTTTATATTTATTTGTAGAATTTAATTTCTAGTTAATAGAAGCAAGAAGAAAGCTTGCATATCTCCATTTGTCTTCTGTGTTTATGCTCTACCCTGCTCTGGGGTTTCTTGATTTTAGTTGTTTTCTGAAACAAAGCATTTCCTATGTGTTTTTCAGAATATAGAGTGATTCTATACTGTTTACATGGTATCAGAGCTGATTGGCCCTCAATCCTTGTGAGTTTGGGCATTTTTTTTTTTGGGTAATTTTTTTTCTTGCACAGGAGACATGGCTGGAGATGTAGGAAAGAGCTAGCAGCAGCCATCGTCTTTCAATGGAAAAAGCTATGATGTTTGGGCAAAGAAGATGAAGACCATAATGATTGCAAATGATTTGTGGGAGCTTGTGGTCAATGGTTTCGTAGATGTGACTGACCCAGCTCTATTTTCTACCCTCACAAACAATCAGAAGACTCAATTGAAGGAGTCAAGGAGGAAAGATACAAAAACTTTGAGCTTGATCGAAACTGCCTTGACAGAGGCAATCTTTCCCAGAATAGAAGCATCTAATTATTCCAAAGAAGCTTGGTATATCCTTCAAACAAGTTTTAAAGGGACTGAAAAATTTCATGTGGTGAAGCTCCAAATGCTTCAAAGATAACTTGAGACTTTTCTGATAAAGGACAATGAGCCTATTTCATATTTCAGCTCAAGACTCTCTGGTTTGATAAACTAGTTGAGAACCAGTGGAGAAACCATGGAAGAGAAAAGAACAGTAGAGAAAAATTTGAGAAGTCTGCCCTCAAAATTTAATACTCTAGTTATTGTCATTGAAGAGGCAAACAATCTCTCAACATTGATTGTTGAAGAGTTGGTGGGTTCTTTCCAAACCCATGAGCATGGAATTAATAGATCAGCAAATTCTTCTCAAGAGCAAGCTTTCAAAGCTCAATCCAATGCAAGAGGCAGGGGAAGAGGAAGAAACAACTCTAGAAGAGACTCAAGAGGCAAAGGTCATCGCAAATCCACACAACAAAATGTTCAAGGAGAAAGCTCAAAATTAGCAGCCACAAATGAGGGAGCTAGCAGCTCTTAGAATTATTCTAGAGGAGGCAAGAAGAATAGTAACTCAAACAAGAGAAATGTTGAGTTCTATTATTGTCTTAAATTGGGGCATTATGCAAGTGAATGCTGGAAAAATCAAGGCGATTAATCAAAGAAAAGTGTAAATGTTGCTGATGTGAAAGTGGGTGATGGAAATAATCCCACATCCTTCATCATGTGCAATATTGGTGAAGAAGGCAGTGCCAAAGTCTGGTATTTGGACAACAGTTGTGGTAACCACATGAGTGGTAATGAAATTATTTTTTCTTTTATTGATAAATCTATCAAGTCAAATATTAGAATGGGGATCAATAGAATTGTTCCATTTATGGGCAATGGATCTATTATGATCAGCACCAAGAAAGGTGAGAAACAAGAAATTCTGAATGTTTATTTTCTCTGAGGTATAAAGCACAATTTGATGAGTGTTGGACAACTCATTCAAAATGGATATAAAGTGTTGATTGAGAATGATCAATGCATCATTTATGAGAAGGATGGGAGTAAGGAAATTGTTGTAGAAATCCAGATGACAAAAAATAGAATGTTCCATTGAAGGTATAAATATGTTTCTCTTCAATTTCAGCAGCTGCATCTCCCAAGAAAGCATGTACATCAGTACAACAATCAGCTTTCAAGAGCATGATTGAAGACCACTCCAAGCTATGGCATTTAAGGTATGGACATCTTGGCTATGCTGGTTTAAGTTTATTGTCTAAGAAAAGAATGGTAGATGATTTTCCATGTATTAAAGAGTTCAGTAGCAAGTGTGAGGCTTGCATTTTGGGTAAGCAACATAGGCTGCCCTTTAATTCTAGAAACTCTATAAGGGAAAGAGCACCATTAGAGTTGGTGCATACTGAATTAGTTGGCACTATGAAAATCACTTCCATTGGGGGGAGTACTTATTTTATGACCTTCATAGATTATTTCAGTTGTAGAACATGGGTGTATTTTATGAAAAATAAATATGAATCTTTTGACAAGTTTTTAGAATTTAAAGCCCAGGCTGAAAAAGAAAGTGGACATTATCTTAAAGTCCTAAGTTCAAATAGAGGGGGGAATATAACTCCAATATTTTTGTGAAATTTTGCAAGAAGAATGACATAAAGAAGGAGCCAATAGCCATTTATACTCCGTAGAAAAATGAAGTGGTTGAAAGAAAGAATAGGACCATCGTTGAGATGGAAAGGAGAATGATGAAAGAAAAAGGACTCCCAATTGAATATTGGGGAGAGGCTATAGAAATAGCTATCTATTTAATAAATAGAAGTCCTACAAAGTTAATTTGTGACAAGATTTGATTGGAAGCATGGGCAAAGCATAGATAGACGGTTGAACACTTGAGAGTGTTTGGGTGTGTAGCATATGCACACGTTCCAAGGGAGCAAAGGAAAAAGTTAGATGACAAGGATGTGAAGTGTATCTTTGTGGGATACAATATTGATTCAAAGGCATATAGATTGTATAACCCTGTCACCAAAAGATCATCATTTCAAGAGACGTGGAGTTCATTGAGAATGAGTGATGGGATGACTCCGTGGACACATCATCAAGCACTTCAAGTCAAGTGCCTATTATTGTTGAAGATGACCATGTTAATGAACAACAAGATAATATAACAATAGATATAGAAGGCTCTAGAAGGCTCTAGAAGGCAATAGAGACCAGGAATAACAATACTGAGAGTTGTGATCCCACTCTCGCCTCCCTAGTGCCAAGAAAGACCAAGAATCTAAGTGAGATTTACCAAGATGAAAGGTATGAAAATGAATTTAATTAAAAGATCAATTTTTCTTTATTTCTCATAGTGATCCAATTTATTTTGAGAATGCTAAAAAAGAAGAAAAATGGTGTAAGGCCATGGGTGAGGAAATAGATGCAATTAAAAGAAATGAAACTTGGGAGCTCACTATTTTACCTCCTAACATGAAAGTTATTGGATTTAAATGGGTTTACAAGACCAAGAGCAATGCTAAAGGAAAAAAAGATAGGCATAAGGCTTGATTGGTGGTCAAGGGGTATAAATAGTAGTTTGGTAGAGATTACGATGAAACCTATGCCCTTGTTGCAAGAATGGAAACCGTGCATGTTGTCATAGAAATTGCAGCCCAACACAAATGGAAGGTATATCAAATGGATGTGAAATCTGCCTTCTTGAATGGAGTATTGAAAGAAGAGGTTTATGTGGAGCAGCCACCTGGTTATGAAGTTTCGGGTCACGAAGGTAAAGTGTATAGGCTGAAGAAGGCTCTTTATGGGCTTAAGGAAGATCCACGGGCATGGTATAGCAAAATTGACTCATATTTGATGAGGAATGACTTTTCCAAAAGTGATGGTGAGCTGACTCTTTGCATCAAGGCAAAAAATGGTAATATTTTAATTATTGTCTTGTATGTTGATGATTTAATCTTTACTAGGGACAATGATTTCCTCATTAGGTGTGTGCAAGAAGATGAGTCCACTTGAGGTGGAACTTTTTAACTTAGTCATTTTCCTGAAATCATACTTCAAGACATGGGGTGACGTTTGTAAAAAGTGGGGTGATGTTTCTCTTTGAGACCCTGAGCCTTAATTTAAATATCACCCCGTAGGGGATGGGGTTCAAAGGCTAAACGGGGTCACACTCGAAATGGGGTGACGTTTCATACGTGACCCCGTTTCGAAAACTATATAAATTTTTTTTGACACTTTTATTGTCATTTTTCAGTTAGCGTAATCCCGCTCCAGAGCTTTACCCCATTTTGTTAGAGCCTAAATTCCTTCAGGTGATGATGTTTTCAACGTTATTTTAGTTTTATTGTCATTTTTTAAATTTTTAGTAGTTTTAACTATTTTTCTAATCATATTTGTTATTTTTTTTTTCCTTCAGAGTTACAGCTCTTCAGTTATCATCTACACCACCTCTACGTCTTCGCTTGTCATCTACACCACTTGCACGTAGCTCTTTTTTTTAATATATTAAGTTTAATTATTGTTTTTATTATTATTTTAATAGTATTTATTGTTATTTGTATTATGAAAGATGCAATGTATGCCAAATTTATTTAATCAATTATTGTACATAAATGTTAAAATTAGTTTAGTAAATGTATTTAATTTTTCCTTGTATTTAGTATATATATTGTAAAATGTACCGTAGAAAATGTACAATAGAAAATTATAACAAATGAGAAACCCACACAACATGTACCTGAAACACATAACTTGTAATTTTGTAACCTTCAATTTTTAACACATAATAGAAACCCTAGTACCTATGAATGGGTCCTCCCACCCCTTAAGACCCCTATAGATGCATTAAAAGCTCTTAGGACCTATTACATACCCTTTAGATGGATGCATTGTTTAGATATACATAATGTAGATGGATATGCAAATGTACTAGATACACATGAATTAGATGGATGCATGTGCGATGCTTCTTAGATGTTAAAATTAGTTTAATAAATGTCTTTAATTTGTTCTTGTATTTATTATATATATAGATGTAAATTTGTTTGTATTTTTTTTTTCTGAAAATGTATAAACCACACATGTACAATAGAAAACTAAAACAAATGAGAAACCCACACCACATACCTGAAATACATAACTTGTAATTGTAACCTTAAATTTTTAACACATAATAGAAACCCTATTATGTACTTAATGGATCTTAATGGGTCACAGGATCTATTATGACCCCTTAGTACTTATGAATGGGTCCTACCACCCCTTAAGACCACTTTGGCCCCATTAAAATCCCTTGGGACCTATTACATACCATAACGGGTCATAAGACCCATTAAGGACTTCAAGTTTCTTTATGACCCCTTAACATTAACTAGATAGCCCCACAACTTATTAAAAACCCTAAGGGTTTCTACGACCTATTTATGACCACTTAGGATCAATTTGTATCCCTTAGGCCCTATTATGTATTTTAATGGGTCTCAAGGGGTCACATGGTCTATTATTACCCCTTAGTACTTATGAATGGGTCTTACCACCCCTTAAGACCACTTTGGCCCCATTAAAATCCCTTAGGACCTATTACGTACCACAAGGGGTCATAAGACCCATTAATGACTTCAAGTTTCATTATGACCCCTTAACATTAACTAGAAAATCCCACAACCTATTACAAACCCTAAGGGTTTCTACGACCTATTTATGACCACTTAGGATCTTTATTCTCACAAGAATTCCAATCACCTGAAATAAAAAATTGAAAAAAACATGCAAGCTCCCTTGTCCACAAAATCCATGTGCTTGCATCTAAAATTTTAAATGAATGCCATGATGATGATCCGCTAATTGTCTCACAATCAAGTCTGTGTGGAATGTCATTTTCTTTAATTAAAGAAAAATATTGTTTAATTGTACGGTTCTTGTTTGATGCTACTTATAATCTTGAATTGCACCAATCCACAATAGCATGCACATCTTTAAATTTAGCTAAATCCTCAAATTTTAATTGCTCTCTAGCCAAGATTCTCTTCACACATCCACCAACTCCATCATGTTCTCCTTTACCATGTCCAGCTTAGAAAAAACTCCACATATGTGGTATATTGGTTTCCTTGTGAACCCTACTAAGCTAATAAAACATTCGAGCATTCTTAAATTGGCCAGTACAATTATCATACCATATGAGATGTTCTCTCCTATGGATTTCTCGTTCTCTTAAATTAATATAAAATTTGTCAAAACAATGTTGAACAAACTCTAGCGAGTGCATCTGATTATCACTTAAATAGAAATAATACTCCCTCATGATTCTTCTATCATCCTCTGTACTATCATGTGCCTTTCTATAAACAATATGAACAAACATAGCCACTTGCATTGAATTGTAGTATTGGTCTTGGGTTTCCCCTTGTGGAGCAAGAGTATAATTTTTTGCAAATTCAACCGCTGATAGTATAGTACCAATTGGAAATGTATTTCTACATGTACAAAATTGACCATCAAGCCATCTATCATATTGAGAGTCTTTCACATACTTTGGAACAATCTTACTCTTGAATTCTAAAATGAATGCATGTACACTAAGTTTTTCTGTGATTAATTTGCATCTATTTCCAATTTTCCCATCTTTTAGAGGATACTCAATATTCTTAAATCTTTTAACATCCACTAATTGTTGTCCAAAATCATTTTCATTAATTTCATGCATGCAATGTCCAATTAATGAAAAATTTCCACAACTAGTGCATTGTCCAGAAACACATGAACTTAAGAAAAATATTTCCCGATTTGATCTTTCACAAAAAAAACTTGCTACAAACTCCTTGATTGTCTTAGGTGGTATATTAATGTCACAATTCTCCGTAATTTTGTTAACATGTAAACTAAAATGTATATATAGAAAAACATCATAGTGATAACGAAATTAAACATGTGTTTTGCAACAACAAGATATTCGTTGCTTATTGATTTTCACATACCAAGGCTTGTATTTTTCAAATGATCTTTGACTAACAGTAATTTTCCTAGGCGACACAACCTCTTCTAAAAATTTCTTATAAAATTCATTTTTTGTTGTGTCTAATAAGTGTTTTGGATGGCGATCACGAACATTACACCCCACTCCTAATTTCAAAGCATCTCTCACATTAGATGAAACCCTTGTATTATCATGCCAATACTTTTCAAGAAATGATTTGATTTCAGGACTCAATTTCATGTCAGATCGTGGGAGTCTACCACTAAAACTCCAACATTGGTTAATTGGATCATTTTCAATAGTTGATCTTCTCCTTGCTTCTCTTACCAATATTTTAGGATGCATTTTTAAAATTCCACTAATCATTTTAACCATTTTTTTATCCAAAGTGTTTTTATTGACTATAGTAGTTGTTATGACTTGTCGTGCTGCATTGCTATTTTTTGATCAACTCATTTTTCCAATAGATTGAATGGCACTAGCAACAGTAGATATAGCATGTTTAACAGATGAATCTTTCATATTTTATTTCACTTTAATGCCTAGTATTTTCATTACTTTTCTCATTTTCCACATTCTCATCAATTGAATCACAAGTTGACATTGAAATGTTAATTTTTCTGATAGAAAGATTCTTTGTATATTTTATTAGCATATTTTGCTATCTACCTTGAAGAAAGCTTACCAGAAAGACCATTCATAATATTACTTTCAACTTGTAAAAAGTATTTTTTATTTTCATTTAGGAAAGGAATATCATTGCTCTTTGCATCAACATTAGGAATATTTTCATTTGCATCAACATTAGGAGGATTTTCATTTTCATCAACAAAAGGATTTTCATTTTCAATGACATTAGGAGGATTTTCATTTGCATGAACATTATGAGGATTTTCATTTGCATCAACAAAATGATTTTGATTTTCAACAACATTAGGGATATTTTCATTCGCAAGAACAAAAGGCTCTTCATTTTCAAAAACAATAGGGGGGTTTTCATTTGCAAATTCTCTAAGTTGAAAAATATGATTAGGCCTCATTGATTCAATTTCATCTCTAGAATATGCAAGTAATAAGTTTCTATAAATATTATCATCTATTATGATAGGTTGGGTATCATTCAATGTTGAAGTCAAATACGTACCCGGAACATCACTACAAGGTGCATTCAATGACATGCTTGCATTCGCCTCTTTCATATTTGCATCTTCTGCATCCATTGTATCTCCCATGGTATCTTTAAAGTTTGACTCTTCAATTTTTGTGGATCTAGAAGCTTCATTGCTATTCATTTCACGCATCCTCATTCTTCTATCTCTTTGATGTTTAGCCTCTTTCTCTTTCTCCAATTGAATTTCCTCATCAGTCATAACCCTCCTTTGTTTCTTTTTTTGACGTTGTTTACATCCCATGATTAATAATTAAAATCAATCACAAGAGCCTCTTCAATAGTTTAAACTTGCAAAAAATTGCTCAATATACTCCCAATGATTGATGCCTTCAAATAGAGAATATAATAGTCAATAAACAATGCAAAAACTATCCTAAACCTGCACATTCGATCGACATCGACCGTACTTCGAGTACAAGATTGTTGATGTAGTGAAAAAACACAGTAGATTTAAAAAAATGGTCAAATATGAGATGGGTTGATGTTATGAAATGGGGTGACATTTCAAAAATGAAATGTCACCCCATCTCATAACGTCACCCCATATTGTTTTAAACCAATTTTCAACGGCTACAAAATGGGATGGGGTGACATTTAATTTTTAAAATGTCACCCCATGTTCTAATGTGAACCCGTGTTCTAAAATTGAAATTTTCCCCGCCAAAAGTGGTTCGGGTTTAGATTTGGGAAAGGCTTGTGGTCAACCAACCCTTGGCTTTGGGTCTGGTTTGATCTCAATGTTGAAGGCCATGTCCATATGCAGACACAAAACTCACTTTGGCCTCAAATTGGATTGCGTTTTCTGAGGAATTTTTTTACGAAAAATAAACCTAGTATAGATAATACAATGAAGATTCGCAATATGTAATTTTTTATTAAATTTCATTACTATTTATATTTTTTAATCATTTTCTACTAAAATAGGTATATAGAAAAGAGAATACAAGCTTTTTTGTAATTTTAATAACTTTTTTATTTTAAAGTTTATTGAAAAATAAATTATATGACATCAAACTAGACATAATTCTACACACTTTAAAAATTATTTTTTTTTAAATCATATGTTCAGGGCAAATTATGCTTGTCGTACACAAGAGGTTTTATAAACAATGATTGAGCCCAATATATAAATAATAATAAAAATATTTAACATAAAAATATGGAAAAATATTCTCATCTATATTAAATGTGTTACTTACCATTTCCCAAAAGGGTTTAGATAAATAGTTTCATTTGAGTTTGATTTCGCTTGCTGTACACATGCATGGTATAGTGCTAAATGAGTGAATTTTAAAATGAGGGTTTTAGTAATCCCTATTGAAATTTGAAATTTATCATTTTGGTATTTTAAAAAATAACATATTTGGAAAGTAGACTTTAAATCCTAAAATTTTATAGTAGTGACGTTTTGGAAGATTCCATGTCTAAGTGCCTCAAATCTTTAGGTCAAATAGGAAAAATTTGAAAAAATAGGAAAAATAGTTCCACTTTATGGCCAAAAAGTGGACTGAACTTCTTGCTGGCACCCAATTGCTGATTTTAAAGAGGCCATGAAAAGAGATTTTGAAATGTCAGACTTATGTCTCTTCAGATATTTTCTAGGCATAGAAGTAAAACAAATGCATGATGGAATTTTTATCTCTCAAGAAATATATGGAAATCAAATCTTGGAGAGATTTAAAATGCAGAGTAGCAAGACTGTCCCAACACCAACTAAGGTAGGTCTAAAGCTAAGCAAGAATGATTGCAGCAGCAATGTGAATCCAAATTTTTTTAAAATCTTGGTTGGAAGTTTGATGTATTTAACAGTTACTAGGCTGGATATTATTCATGCAGTAAGTTTGATTTCCAGATTTATGGAAACCCCTAAAGGACTCCCATTGGTAAGTGGGAAAGAGAATCCTAAGGTATGTGAATGGCACCAAGGGTTATGGTATTTTGTATACTGCAAAAAATGATTATGGATTGATTGGTTACACAAATAGTGATTAGGAAAGGAGTTTGGATGATCGAAAGAGCACTTCCAAATATGTCTTTCACATGGGTTCAGGTGTAATCTCATGGGCTTCTAAGAAGAAACCCATAGTTGCTCAATCTACAACAGAGGCTGAATATATGGCATCAAATGCAACAACATGTCAAGCTATTTGGCTAAGAAGGATCCTTGCAGTATTGAAGGAAAAATAAGAGGATGGAACCACAATATTTTGTGACAATATTTCCTCAATAGAATTGTCAAAAAATACCATGTTTCATTAAAGAAGCAAGCACATTGAAATCAGGTATCATTTTATTAGAGAATTAGTTGAGAATGGTGAAATAAAAATGGAGTTTTGTAGGTCAGAGCAGCAACTAGTAGACATTTTCACCAAGCCATTGGGCATTGCAAGTTTTGAGCACCTAGGAAGAAATCTAGGCGTAGTTCTTTTGGATCAAGCATGATCATGTTTTATCGGCTCAAGACAATGAGGGAGTGTTGGATTTTCAGAATTAAATCCGATTGCTTGATCCTCTTTTGTTGACTTTTAATTCTCCCCTATTTTGCTGATAAGAGTAAATCACATTTTATAAAAAATTTTAGAAGATATTTTCAAATGTGATTTTATGTGAACTTTGAAAGATAAGTTTAAATCTGATTTTCTTATTTGGACAACAATTACTCTATAAAGAAAATAATATATTTATTCTTTCAATAGACATGTAGAAGTAAGTTTATTTTTAACAACAAAAAATAGATTATTTTTGTAAGTGCTCTGTTTTATCAGAGACTTGTTTTTATTGTAGCAACAATTATTTGTAATCGATTGATTTGTTAAGCAGTGATTGCTTTAGATAATCTTGTAAGAGTTTAGAGAAGCTCTTTGAATTTTGTATGTAGCCCCAGTTGTTGCAAGTGTATATTTCTTTGTAGAATTTGATTTCAAGTTAATAGAAGCAAGAAGAAAGCTTGCATATCTCCATCTGTGTTCTATGTTTATGCTCTGTCCTATTTTGGGGTTTCTTGATTTTAGTTTTTTGTTGAAGCAGAGCATTTCCTATGTGTTTCTTGAATATAGAGTGATTCTATATTATTTACAGGTTCTTTAGCCGAATTCTTATTTTAAAACAGTTGAGCTTTCATATGTCAATGCACGTAATGTTCAAAGTCTTCAGACAAATTCTTTGTGAAATCACATGGTTTGATTCTTTCTCTCTACAAGCCAATGCTAGTGCAGTAGGGGAGTATGCTAGATTCATGGTCATCTAATCATATCATCAAGTATGTGCTAAAAATTTTGAACCACATGAAACCAAATGCTAAGGGTAGCAGTAGTCAAATTTGATCTTATTTGGTGTTCAATTGAGTGGAAAGTATTATGGGAAAGGGGAGATGGGAATCATAATGTTTGTATAATTCTTGTCTCATCACATGGAATATATACTACAAGTGGTGCAATGTGTTGCATGAAAAATTGTTATTGTTGGAACTGATGCTAAAGGAAATGTCTATATAGAGAAATCGAGGAGGGCTGTAGAGGAAAATAAGGAAAATATTGAAATGCTTATGGTGTGTTATTACAATAATTTTTTTTATGTATTATCACAAATACACATAAAACCTGGCTTCTGTGAAGGCATAAAGTGGACTTTCCAATGTGCCTAGCCCTTTTACAAATGAATTGATACAAAAGACATAAAATGTGTAGAAATTCCATGGTTATCAATGCTAACATTTGTGCATCCTTGTATTTGATCCATTGCATTATCCCCACACACAAATGTGAATAATGATGTTATGTTTATAATATGTTTGATATTTATCATGAGTAACAGTACAAGTATTGGACTATTGTTGTAGTGGTGTAAGTGTTTTTAAGATGGTAATTTGAATTTGTGTCGGTTATATTAGAATATGGTAATGTCATTTTAATGGTCATCTTCGTTAGTCTATAGTTTATTAGGTAGTTTCTATTTTTGCCTTTAGTTCACAATTGTTACAAGTGGTGATCTTCCTCTTTTGTGGCGTGTTGTCATATGTTTTGAAATTCCTTATGAGGGGTGTAGTGGTTTGTTTTATTTTCTTACCTCTCAATGTTCCTTTCTGATCTTAGGTTGATGTTGGTTTCTTTTTCTTTCTTTGTTAACAACTTGACACTTCCAATTCATAACTCTGATCAAAAGCATTTACAAAAGAAAAAACAAAAAAATATTATAGTAATATGCAAATTTCTTATGATCCTTGAATGAAAAACTCATAGAATCATTCCCTAATAATCTAGCACAACCTCACAAGAATTGTTCACTTGTATAATAGGTCCGTAAGACATCCCAGGTATTGAATATTGAGTAGTACAAAGGCTTCCTTGTAGAAATGCAAATGGAGTTACAAGTGTGAGCACATGGATGTGAAATTTAGTTCAACTCTATTTAATTATAATCAATCCACAAAAGTTCAGTTCATTACAATGAGAGTTAACTCTCAACTATTTCAATTGATTACAAAGTTTAAACTTGAAACAAAGTTACGACATGGAAAATCAAGGGCTACATCTTTTCTATATATTTCAATGGTGGGGAGGGGGGGGCGGGATGAAATGGTTATGGAACTACTGGCAATAGGGTTATATGAATAACTTGTACTGTAGGATTCTTAACCTTTTCCTAGGACTGAGCTATTATTCATCATTGTATTTTTCATTTTTTTAAGTGGGTATGTATTGTTTTCTACAATACGAGTTTACCAATTTCAATCCATATGCAAACTTTGCTAAAAATGTCCTTCACTATTTCCTATATAAATGTCTATGTATATCTCTATTGTAACTCTTCTCTTATGATAGACCTCTTTTCTTCAAATATTATTCACCTTGATTTCTACTCCTGAATAATAGTCATCTTTATGTTTGTTGTTCTCAGTTTCTTTCTATGTTCTCTATGATAATGATGATTTCTTTTGTGTTTACATCAATGTATGTCTCCTCACTGTTCTCTAGGTCAAAATGTCTCCATTTTTCTCCTGATAGTGTCTCCATTGTGCTCATGAAATTCATACCTCTACTCTTCATGATATGAATATCTCTGCCCTATGACAATGCCTTTTGTATCTCTTTCTATATCCCACTTTTTCTCTTCATGTCTCTATCTCTCCATGACAGTGTCTTCTCTATTCTCTTAGTATGTCTTGATCTCTATGTGTATTTTATGATCGTGCACTGATCTCTTTCAAAATAATGAATATTCTCTAACCAAGGGCAATGAATGCCTTCATTCTATGGACTAAATTCTCCTTGCAAGATAGTGAACCTAGAGGCTTTATTTTACTACAATCTAAATCTTGCACTACATTCTTAAGATGTTAAGCCTAGATCACATCATACGATATGCACCCCATCTTCAATATGTCACAATATTAGCATATGTGTAATTCATTATGTTCAAGTCTATTACATGAATGGTAATTTTATTTTAGTCATTATTAAAGGTTATTTATTTATAAACCCCTCCTAAAATATAGCAGGAATGCATATACATCTCTTTAAGAGATCCAACAAAAAGGATTGAGAGACATATATTGCTTACCTTCTAGACTATATTATGGGCATTCTAGAACTGGTTTGAATTTTATATTTAAAAATGAATAATTAATAATATAGCTATTCTCGTCATATCTCTAGATTGACCATAATTTGTATATTGAGAATAAATACATACAACAAGATTTTCTAAAAAGTCACCATTGTGCAAGAGAAATAATCTGCATTGAATTGAGTGCATGGTTACTACATTTCTCTCAAATTATAGCAATAAAATCTAATGACAATTAATGACAAGATTCTAGGAGAATCCAAGCACAGTTTCCAAAAGTATTTGAGCCACATGAATTAGATAAGATTACAAGGTAAATGGGGGAACATAATCCTATGGGGTTGATTTTTTATATAGATATGTTATGGTAATGTTTTAAGAATTGTAGGCTATTTGGAAGCATGTCACCAACTTTTGTTGTATGTCCCAAAAATACTAGTGGTACTGCATGTGTGCGATCAAAATTTAATAGGCTTATCTTGTACAATAAGAAGAGAAGTATGGATTTTCATTTTTCCATAGCTAGCTATGATCATTAGTGGATATAGTTTCGATACATTATTAGCCTTTGACCTAAGAGAAATCAAACCAATGGTTATTATTTGTGAATATATGAGGTGCACTCTCACGAGAAATATAAATACATATTTATCATCCCCATGGTCTAAAATTTTGAATATCAACATCAATAGTTACTAGTCCATAGATTTAAATTACATCGATGCTCAGGATAGTGTAGGTATAACTACTAGGTCTGATGCAGTTTGTTTGTTTCAAGAGGATCGCCAACTGCATACATCTATTGCACCTTCACTTGGAGCTACACAATCAGGAAATATGTATGTAGAAGTTCCCATAGTAGAATCAGGAAATATTTTGTGTCTTTCTATATTCCATATGGCATGCCTTCATGGTAGAACATGTGTTTTTAACTCCCATTCCAGCAATACTTTTATTCCTTCTACTTTTAACATGACTTCATAAAGGTCTCTGTAGCAACCTAACCATCACTTCTTTTGATAACAAAAACATTTGTCATAAGCATTCAGATATTTATAATATTGCTCTCTTAAACTGCCCTTAGTAATACCCTTCATGATAGTCATTTTTCTACACTTTATGCATTTCTACAATAAATATCATTGTTGCATTCAGCACATGATCATGGACATTAAAGAAATCACTGCTCCTTCCAAAGAAATCACTATTCACTAATATTTTGCATTAATAACACTATACTAAGACATTGCTACCTTTTTTTTATACAATCATGGGTGATACTTAGCATTTTCATTTTGAATATATTTATAGACTTAATCACGGCTCTGAAATAGCTCCTTGTCTTCTTCAAAGAAAATAGCTATTTATTCACAAAACTTAAATAATAATAACAAAACACCCCTATTTATTATGACTTCTATTTTCCTTTTATGTGCCCCAATCTTTGTTCTAAAAAATAGAGGATCCATGGTACCTACAACCCTATGATCCATTTCACTACTATTACTGATTAATTTATTCCAAACAAAATAATCCTAATCCATTGCATGGCTCTTCTCTTTTCATTAATGCTCTATCCCTTCAAGACATCTCTAGTCATAGGAGACATTCAACTATGATATCACAAAGATTACCATTGTCTCCCACACAAAAGGTGTCATCTCCCACACAAATAAAACAAAACAACCTAACACTTAAACAAACTAGGAAGCTAGAAAATAAATATGTCGCAAAAAGGAAAATAAGATCTATTCACATTGTTTTAGGATCCACAAGTATTTTCCATTTGGCTATTTGTAGTTCGATGCAAAAGTAAAGAGATATTCATATTTTCTATATTTTTCTTTTTATTCTTTTAATTTCTTTATACAAACATTGTGCTATACACAATGGGGATGATTTCTACTAGATTATTAGGATCCATGAATTTACCTGTGATAATATATCTTTCTTCATCCTTATGAGTATGTCTATATTTATATTCTCATATATATAATCACCTAAAATAGCAAAACGATTGCAGTGTTGAAAGATTCAACTTGTTGATTTTGAGCCCTGTCCTTCAATTTTCTTATACACTTTGTCAAATATATTTTTTTCCTACAAGGTTGCCTTTGCTTTTGATGGATGTTTTGGTTCTAGATGAACTATTTGCTCCTTTGTCCTATAGATCTAAATTGCTGTTGGGTGTTTGGTACTTCCTTTTCCTCCTGAATATTTTTCATTTCCTATTTAGTATTTGAGCATACCCTTGCCAAAGGATTTACAGTGTTGAAAGTTTAATGTTATGATGTTTCTATAATTAAATTATATTAAAAAATGGTTTTCAAAAATAGACATAGAATTACCAATACTATCTTACATACCGGTACCAATACTAGTGTCCAAACAACCTTGGTCATATATGACCCTAATTTAGCTATGTATACAAGTATCCTTGCAAGGTTATCTATGCATGTTGACTTTTCTTTCCCTATTATTCCATCCAGTCACATTCTTTCTTCTTATTGCAGTAAGATTTAGTTGATGGATTTTGAATGTCTTCCTTTTAGGTGTTCCCTCTGTAATCAGATTAAGCCCAAGATTTGAAGGCACATCCTTAATAAGTCTGAGAAGAGTTTATTCAAGTTGTAGAAATGGATGTTCAAAAGGGGTAGCCTAATGAAGAATTTGTATGGTCAAACCATGGCTTTTTTTGGATTCTTGGAAATGGAAGTCTATGCCTGCTTGGGAACATCAGGATCCCCTTTTAATTTTGTTAGTGGATCAAGCTCAAGAAATTGTTTTAGATGGAGGCATCGATAAGGACAGAGAGGATATTTTTATTCTAAAAGACTTTCCTCAGAGTGGGATATTTTTTAGATTGCTTAGGAGGAATTGCCTCAGTGAAGAGGTCACTTGCTATGGATAAAAACAAGAAGCAACAAGGTGATAAATCGAGCATTGGGAACCTAGGAAGTGATTGATTATGGTTCCGAGTGGACTATGGAAAAAATCCTCAACCAGAGGAGTAGAAGGGTGATTCGCACAAACACTTGAAGGTGTTTTCTTTTGTGTTTTGGGAGGTTTGTTGGCTTTAAGTTTTAAGACTTTGCTTTGGTCTTTCCGTATGAATGGGGTCGATAGAGATTCTATTAATGGTTGTGCTCAATTTTATCGTTCCCTTCTCTTCAAACAAATGTAGATTAACGACTTAAGTTGTGCAATACTTCATCTTGTCGGTTTAAATGAATCAGATTCATGTAATGTATATGTGACATCCCCTCTTGACATTAGCCCCACTCCTCTAAACTGTAGCATTAAATTAATGGCTAGCATCGTAACATCGTAGAAATTAAAAGTAGATAGCTTACAGTTACTTGAGTTTAGAGTAATTTATGTAATATATTGGGTAGTTCACTTGTAGTGTGCTTTACTTGCTCGAACTACTAGTTAGCTAGCTCAGATTTAGTTATCTCAGACTTGTCAATTATGTAGATTTCCTATGATTGAGGAATGAATCAGATTTGGTTATCTCAAACTTGTCAGTTGTCTGATTGGGATTGCCTATGATTGAGGAATGAGATAGAAGGAAGGAACCAAATATAAGAAGCATTGCTGAAAAAAAAACAAATTCTCATATTCGAAATAAATAAATAAACTCTTCATAGTGTGAAGACTGTGTACAACAAGTTGTGGTCTTTGGAGATAAAAACCTTTAAGCATGGTAGTCATATCATCTTAGGGATGGAAACCATCCATGAACATGTCTAGTTTGAAAATTTCACCGGGATTATCATAAGTGTTATCAGTTTCATACGTATAGTGTGTCTATTAAATTGTTATAGTGTGTTTCCAGCTAACAGACTACTCTACCAATGATCTTGTTGTGAAGTTTTATGATGGAAGTTTCAGCTTCTGCCTAGACACGTGGAATGTAATCTACGTTGTTCATCAATCCTCTTGATCACACCACACTACACTTAGTTTATGAGGTTCTTATTTTCAATTCTCGACCATCCAAAATTTAAATTTCAAATCCTAGAGTTTCAAAAAATTAAGCTAGCCTTTACTCTCAACCTATGATTTTCTCTACCAGGGGTTTAACTTCTCTTTTGATGATTCTTTCTAGTGATAAAACGAATTCAACTATCTTTTTAATATCAAATTGATAATCGACTGTTGGAAAGAGACACTACATTGTATAACTTGTATATTTTCATTGATGGTAATCACACATGTTTCTTATGGTCACCTAATAGTTTTTTTATTATACCAAAGACAAGAATGCAAAATTGGCTAAGTATGGTAGAATAATAATAATGTACAGGAATCGGTGCAAGGATTTCTATAGACATATGCGAGTGAGCTATGTAATGTGAAGTTAGAGGATTATTCTACAAGGTATGCAATATTCTATTTCAGGATCACACTTGATTATGTTACTATTTTCCTGAGTTATGAGGATCTGAGTATCAGATTAAAAGTAAAGATTGAAGAACAATGATAGTCAAATGTTGGATCGATCAGTGATCTTAACAGATCAATGATCTGATCAGTTTACTAGTTCTATTTGGTTTAGCCGACATAGTAGAAATTATTTATATTGCTTAAGGTTAGCATGAAGTTTTGTGTATGGATTTGGACGATATCTCACAAATTTCATTTTATGTTCTTATGGTCAATCAGTTAAGGTATTACCTTTTTCTATTGGGTATATAATATCAAGTTTTTGTGGAGATATGATATAGGGATGGTTCGATATGATAGTCATATGTTGTATTTCAATGTTGGATCAATGAGAAGAGGTTTGGCTATCAGATAAGAAAATATATTATACTTAAATGAATCTATATAAGCATTGTTGATGCTATTTCTTAGTTCACCTTTTGTGGATGCAATATTTTGTATGTAAATGATACTCGAAGGGTTGTATTTGAGAAGTGAGTTCTAGGCTATAATTCTAAATAGATGTGCATTACCCTCTTGTACTTACACCCCAAATATGGTATCTTATTTCTACAGAGATAATTTGTGGGCTCCATCCCCACCGTGGTTTTTCCCTTAATTGGGTTTTGATGAAAAAATTTATGGTGTTATGATTTTGTGGATACTTTGCTTTTGTTTCTATTTTTTTTCCTATTCATTGCTTTTGGTTTATGGTTATTGAATCAAGTTAAAAAGGTAATAAAATATAGAACAATGATTCACCCCCGCTCCCTCTCACTGTTCCTCAATCCCAACAATTTGTATTAAATCTATGGTCCTTAGAAGAAGTATAAAAACTTGAGTAAGGTCTTGATGGCACATTTGACATTGTTTAGTAGTGCTCAAAAATATATCTTGGTTGAGCTTGATGATCTTGACAAAAAAATGCTCATGATTCGGAGTTGCAAAAGAATCTTAAGCATGTTGAAAGTTTCATTGAGAGATAAGAGGAATGATCTTGTTGACCAATTGAACCATAAAGATGACTCAAAACCCCTGAAAGAAAAATTAGATCAATGTGAACAGATCATAAGAGAGAGAGAGAGAGAGAGAGAGAGAGAGAGAGAGAGAGAGAGAGAGAGAGAG
>MU222648.1:24484-37021 GCA_018584345.1 Thuja plicata
TGAATATGACCATGGAGATTGAAGTGAAGAAAAATATTGAGCAAGTATTGAAGGAAAAAAACATAAGAATGTTATAGACTGAATGGTGAATTTGGAGAATTGTAGAGCCATCTTAAGGAATTAAGACACAATGAGTAGGAACATGAAAGATTCAATGAAGTTATTAGGAGTGAACTTGCAACAGCTAATGAAGTCAAGGAAAAATTCAAATCTAGTCCTGCGAAGCTTGATGCACAACTTGAGAGTCAAAGACCTAAAGGAGAGACTAGAGGACTTTGTTTTGAGAAGAGAGAAATTCCTGGAATAGGTGAACAAATGAATTCATCATAGAATTATATTGATGAATGTAAGAAGACACCTATGAGGCAATCAAATTTCAATTGAAGATGTTTCTCATATAATACATTTGATGATAGAGTGAAGGAGTGTAGAAGGAGACCTAACACTACACCATTTTTTGGTTATTGTTACACTTGGTACAAATATGAACATAAATCAAATGAATGTAGATCAAAGTTGAATAATTCTATGAACCAAAGGAACATAACTTGTTACAAATGCAAAAAAATTGGACATATTGTGAAGCGGTTTTGATTAAGGACAAAATCATAAATACAAGGTATCGAAATGTGACATATTTTAACTGCAAAAATTCTGATCATATTGCTCAAAATTGCAAATACAATAATGCAGGAGGTTCAGTAGATAAGAACAATGTGCATAATAATAAAAGGAAAGAAAATATATGATGTTGATGAAGTTCAAAAGGAAATGAGAATGACATGGGTTAGAAAATAACTGATAGATGCTACTGGGAAGATCAAACCAAATTATAGTGTGAGTATTTCTTTGGGAAATTAATTAGGTCAAGTACCTAAGGGGAAGTATTTACAAAAAAAATCTTACCTTGCCACTAAATCTGAAGGATCGGGAGAAGCGATCTATGGAATTAGATAAATAGTTGAATTCAAATCTTGGTGGAGAAAATTTTGATAGATTATGATTAGACCTGGAGGATCGCAAACAAAATTTTACTCATTGGCTATAAGAAGCTTTATGAAGCTAGGGTTCGACGTATTTATTAAAATTACTTTTGAGACATACAAAGGATTAAAAATGTAATCTATGATATTACTTGGAACCTTGATATCTTTAGAACGATCTTGGAGAAGACTAAGAGAGATTTGAAGAGAGATTGAAGCAGTTTCAAAGATCAAAATAGTAAACCTTTGTCATGATTGTAAAAAGGTATTTATCACTTTGCAAGCTAATAAATTTGATTGATAAACATGGATACATGATGTAACTACAAGCCTTTCTCTCTACCCTAGTCTCCACTAGGGTCTTCAATAGGCCTCTTCTCTAGCATAACTAGGATTCATTACTAAACCTAACCTTCAAGGACACTTTCCACAAGATCCTTCTCCAATTCAGCTTGAGTACACCAACAAAGAATTCAATGTACTCACCACCTAGCCATAGTGCTTTCCGTGCACCATCTTCACAAATTGGTTTGATCTGATCAAGAACACTTCCATTTGGAGAGGTAGGCTTCTATGATGTTAATTGGATCCAATCTAATGACTGTAAACACACTTTGCAATAGAACCCTAAATCAGTTCCAGGAAACATACCAAATTCAAGCAAAATAGGGCTACAAGCAATTAGGATAACTAGGCACTTTTTTCCAAATAAATTGCAATAATCCTTAACATTGGAAAGATAAAATTGGATTCTAATACCCTTTACAAAGACCTTAAACATTTTCTAGCTCTTTCTTTCCAAAAGTGTCCGTACAGTGACTCCTACAAACATACCTAAATTTAGGGGTTTCAATCCTCATAGGGCATAGCCATCAGAAACTTGGTTTTATTCATTAATAATCCATCCTCAAAGTTTCCCATTGAATTTGGGATTCCTCCACACATTTTTTCTCCTGTCCACAATCTCTAATTGAAGCAATCAATTCTTTTAATCTCTCCTAATAGCTCTTTAACTTTCCGTGATCCCTAGCCATGCAACTCTGGCTCACCTAGGACATCACTTTAAAATTAGCTTTGTTGACTTCCAGGGCCCCTCCTTCACTATAAAATATGTACATGGAGTCATCTCCCTAATCCCAAAGGCCCATGCAAACTGCATGGTGGGAAGAGGATCTATGACCCCATTTGCAGAAGTTGCTTGGTTCATACTAGTGACAGACTTAAAACAAAATGAATTTACAAAAAAAACTAAAATCACACAAAATGATAATCTAAAATCACAAAAAATCTGAAAATAATCTACTTTAACATATTAATGGACTACAGTAAAGCAATCTAATCCATTAGAACACAAAATGCTCAGGAAAACAAGAACTGCAACTGTTTCTTCAATTACATAGTACGTACACAAACTTAGAAAAATCAACCAACCTTTTGAAAATATTGATAGAGGTCTTATATAGTTCACCATGACCCTATCTTGATGTTTTTAGACAGTTAGAAACCTCAAATTCCCGAAAACACATTATTGCAAGAAATGTCAATGTTGTCAATGACAACATTGACAACTTTTACAACTTTTGTGATTCTTGCATAAAACATGGTCCAACACTTCAAGAACCTAACCAATAGCATATTTAGGCTAAGTAAACATCAAATAGGTCTCCTAAATGCTTCCTTGTCCAGCTTGACCCCTGGATGGATCATTTTCACTATTTCCCCAACATTGGCAATATGGATACAAATGATAAACTTTGGACATTATTGAAAAGAAAGTCACTAAAGACCTAATAAGACCTCCTCATATAACTCAAAAAATCCTAGGACCCACCTAGTCCTATTATTCAACTAGTAGTGTGGCTAGGACTATTACAAGCCAAAACAACTTAAAAGAACTAGGTTACATTTTAGCCCTTCCTAGGTGCTCCTGCACCATACTCCCCCACAAAGGAAAGTTATGTCACTCATGTGGACAACATGTGTTCAGAGATTCCCACCTTCTTGAAGTCTATTTCTGCAATCTATGGGTTGTTTACCCATTATAACCCTCTCATCTTGAAGGCATTTCCACCATGTTAGGGCTGACCCTCTGAGTCTTGATTTGGCCACCTTAAGCTTTTGTGCCTTTGTCACACCTTCACACTCAAAATGGTTGTCCATTCCTTTAACCCAATCCATTACTGCTTCAATGTCCATATTTCCACTAAACAAAGGTATTCCTTCCAACTCTTTGACACCTAGTGCTTTGATGGCCTTCAAGAATGGCTCTTCATTCAATGGAGGGTCTGGTTCAGGGATCATGTCCTCCTCAACAATATTTTTACCCCTATCACTGCTTTTAACTTCTTTTCTCCTAGCTACTACATTAACAACTTCTTCTAGCCTTATATTAATTCCTTCTAAGGTTTCCTCATAGAGTCTATTCTTCTCAGTTTCCTCATCCACTTCTTTAGCTAGCTCTGCATTAGTCACAATGCTTGAGTCTCCCACTGATTCACTAGTAGCTACAGACATACACTATCTTCCCAAATCTATAACTTGCTTGTATACCAAATAGATGTAACTACAAGCCTTTCTCTCTATCCTATTCTCCCCTAGGGTCTTTAACAAGCCTCTTATCTAGCCTAAATAGAAATCTTTACTAACCCTAATATTCAAGGACACTTTCCACAAGATCCTTCTCCAATTCAGCTTGAGTACAGCAAAAAATAATTCAAACTACTCACCACCTAGCCATAGTGCTTTCCTTGCACCATCTTCACAAATTGATCCAATCTGATAAATAAAACTTCCATATGGAGAGGTAGGCTTCTAGGATGTTAATTGGATCCAATCCAATTCCTACAAACACACTTTACAATAGAACCGTAAATGAGTTCCAAGAAACATACCAAATTCACCCAAAATAGGGCTACAAGCAATTAGGCCTAATTATGAAATTTTTCCCAAATAACTTACAATAATCCTTAACAAATTGGAAAGATAACATTGGATCCTAATACCCTTTACAAAGACCTTAAATATTTTCTATGTATTTCTTTCCAAAAGTGTCCGTACAGTGACTCCTACAAACATGCCTAAATTTAGGGGTTTCAATCCTCATAGGGCATAGCCATCAGAAACTTGGTTTTCTTCATTAAGAATCCATCCTCAAAGCTTCCCATTGAATTTGGGATTCCTCCACACATATTTCCTCCTCTCCAAAAGCTCTGATTGAAGCAATCAATGCTTTCAATCTCTCCTAATAGCTCTGGAACTCTTTGTGATCCCTAGCCATGCAACTCTGGCACGCCTAGGGAATCACTTTAAAATTAGCTTTCTGGACTTCCAGGGCCCCTCCTTCACTATAAAATATGTACATGGATTCATGTCCCTAATCCCAAAGGCCTGTGCAAACTCTAGGGTGGGAAGAGGATCTATGATCCCATTTGTAGAAGTTGCTTGGTTCAGACCAACAACTGGCTTAAAACAAAATGAATTTACAAAACTAAATAAACTCATAAAAAATTCAAATCTAACACCACACAGAATCTGAAAATAATCTACTTTAACATATTCATGGACTACAATAAGCAATCTAATCCATTAGAACACAAAATCTCAGGAAAATAAGAACTGCAACTGTTTCTTCAATTACACAGTCTGTAAACAAACTTAGAAAAATCAACCAACCTCTTGACAATATTGAGGGAGGTCTTATATATTTGACCATGACCCTATCCAGATGGTTTCATAAATTTAGAAAACTCAAATGCCCGAATAGACATAATTGCAAGAAATGTTGTCAATGTTGTCAATGACAACATTGACAACTTTTACAACTTTTGTGATTCTTCAATAAAACATGGTCTTACACCTCAAGAACTTAACCAATAGCATAGTTAGTCTAAGTAAACATCAAATATGTCTCCTAAAATATTCCTTGTCCAACTTGACCCCTTGATGGATCATTTTCACTATTACCTGAGCATTGGCAATATGGATACAAATGAGCAACTTTGGACATTACTGAAAAGAAAGTCACTACAGACCTAATAAGACCTCCTCATCTAACTTAAAACATCCTAGGACCCACCTAGTCCTACTATTCCACTAGTGGTGTGGCTAGGACCACTCTAAGACAAAAAAAATTAGAAGCCCTAGGTTTCATATGGGTTTCTTATCTTTACTTTCACTATTGAAATGATCCAAAGAATCAGGTACAAAATATTGAGAGGGGACATAGTTCGAGTCCTCCTCATCTGGCAAAATAATATTTTTCTATGTGTAAACAGGATGGGATAAAATTCATCCCCCTTTGAGTCAATATCGCCATGATTCTTAACTCTCTCTATCATAATGGACCCTAACATTATTTTTAAACTCTAAACAATTTTTAGCAGAGTTTTTCTGAATACGCGAATCTTTGGCTATCTCCATAATCAATAAAGTCAAAAAATTAGTAAAATAGGCACCGAGGGTGTTTTTGTATTAGCTTTCATGCTATGATTAAGTGAAAAAGCCAAATAAAAATGAAAATATATTCATTTATCATGTCGAAAGTGATTAAGAATGACGAAGTGATAACTGGAAAGGGTAACAAATTTTACATCAAGGGTCAAATAAAAAATTATCACTTGAGACACATCTTTCCATGACTTCGGCAAATAAAGATTCTCAAAACCCCCATCTGAAGTCTTTATAGCTTTCTCACATTCTTTAGGGAGGAAAAGGTAGTCCACATCCTGACCAACTGATTTCTTGTCTCTGTAAAAGTTGGTTCCATCAGCCTACATATTTGAAACAACATAAACAAGCTCCTTATCAATTATCATCTCCAAAACATACACCTTCATAACATTATTCTCCTATCCCTCTATAAATTCCTTTGTATATAACACATCTGCATCATGAAGGTTTTACATATATGGTGTTAAAACCCTGGGAAAAAGAGGTATGTAGACCATTTGTAGGTTTAGTCATTTGTCATAAACAATTGCATCCAATAAATTTATATCACACCCATGTTTAAAACTAGAGCTCTTTGTAAAACTAGACTAGATAACTCCACCGAAAAAATAAAAACCAACCACATACTTAGAAATAAATGATCAAGTCTAGCATCATGTTTTCTCACTTAGGAAAATAAAGAATAGGAGTTACTCCTCCTGTTGCCACATATAACAATCATTTCGAATGATAAAGTTCAACTCAATTGGGATACAGATCTTAGAATTCCATCTCACCTTTTAATTATACTTTATGCCCAAATTGGGAAGAAAATAAGCCACTCAATTTCCCTCACGGAATTCATGAGAAATGCGGAAGGCTTGGAAATCATTTATAATTTCTTTGTAATCATTTATTATGTTAATAATGGTCCATATAGGAGGTGACTCCCACTTTAAACAATTAATAATATTTAAATAATCACTCTCCAACCAAAACTTAGATAAACCCTTCTCCTTATCCATACTCAACACCAAGTAGATTTATTTGGCCTCAGCATCATGGTTTGTATGTTGGAAAGTGATCTATTTTACCTGATGTGATTCACATATTGGTTGTCATTTATGGTTCACATCTGGGTTACAGATCATTCCTATGAAGTTGAGTTGTGAGGACTCTGAAATTGACTAAGTACAGAAGAAGAGTTACAAAGGTATTTTTGGTATCAAAGATAGAGATCGATGAATTAGGGAAAGTGAGCTTAGAGGGAGATAGTATGAGGTATATTAGACCTCCACCTAAGATCAATTTTGGTATTGTAAAGTCTACAGTAAGTTAGAGAGATTTGAAGATAAACAGACGTCAGCAACGTAGTGATACAGAGCAGTTGAACAGATGCGATGATTCAGTGAGTATGATGTGGAATCATGGAAATCAGAGTTGGATTATGGCTGTTGATAACCTATACTTTGGTCACATAAGAGCACCGACTTTGTATTTGATATTTGTTTTAATAAATATATTGAGAGCTGACTTAGTAATATTTGGTTAAGAGAGCCGACTTGATAAGAGATAAGATATATATACACAAAACTTTCTATTGGGAGAATGAGTTGAAAAAGATAGATGATTGGATAGATGATATGACATGTGAATTCCAGAGAAGGGGATGACAGAGATCATTGATGAGCTATGACATGAACTATCTAAGCATTAGAGATGCTTGTTTTGTTCATTACTGAGAACATTTTGTAACAACATTACTTTGTAAGAGTTGTAAGCTCAGTTCGCCCCTAACAGGGTGTTGTATACCTTTAATAGGCTTGTTATTCCTTTAACAAGGAATTGTACTATGTAACATGCATCTCCTAACAGGGTTAGGTCTCCTAATAAGGACACTATATTTTAGTATATGCTTGTGGGTACCATCCCCACCAGGGTTTTCGCTTGGCCAGGGTTTCCTCGACAACAAATTATCGTGTTATGAGTAATGTATTATTTTCTTATGTTCTTTTCATTTCTGCAATAATATAGTTAATGTTTAATTGGTTGAAAAGTTTTAATAAGTTCTGTAATACATATTCACCCCCCTCTGAGTATTACCCAATGCTAACAATTGGTATCAGAGATTTTGGCCCTCGGAGAGAAAGTCTAACAACTTAAGGGATATCAGAATGGATTTGGACAATTTGCAAGAGAACTTTGATGCTGCACTTGAAGATCTTGATAAATCAAAAGTAGAGAATGGAGAATTCAGATTCAACATGCGAAGAGCTGAGAAATTTATAAAGAAACTCAGAGAACAACTTGAAATTTCAAGAAGTCAGAGATAAGATCTTGTGGTTTAGATAAAAGAAGCTTTAGACAAAGACAATTCAGATCAGATGAAGCAATTTGATGAAGAAAATGAAACTTTGAAACTTGAGAATGAAGCTATGACTAAAGAGATACAGTTACAAAAGGATGCTAAGAAGAAGATTGAAGAAACCTTGAATAGTGCATTAGAACAAATGAAGAATGAGGCTAACTACTACAAGAACAAGTATATAGAACTAGAGAAATACAATCAGATTATAAAAGGGGAACTTACTTAGGCAAAGAAACACATTGAGAAACTTCACACCAGCAGTGATTTGATCGATGAACAAAGAGACAGACAGAAACATAAAGGTGATATGATTGGTATTGGCTTCAATGAAGCTGAATGCTCAAAGAATCAGGAAGAGAAATCTGATGCAAAGATTGATGCCAAAAAACCTACTATTAAAGAACCTAGAGAGAAAATCAGACCTTTCAAAGGTAGATGCTTTGGATGTAACAAGTTTGGACACATAAAAAGAGACTGCAGAGGTAATGCCCCTTTTAAGACATTTTCTAGTTATTTTTTTAACTGTAATGGATACGGGCACAAGAAAGCAAAATGCAGGAAACCTAATCAATCTGGATATAGACAAGATAATGGAAGAGAACCTACAGTGAGAACTACATACTACAAATGTAATAACATTGGACACATTGCAAAGTACTGTAAGCTGCAAGTAAATAAAGAAAGAATACCTCCTATATGTTACAAATGCAACAAGCTACGTCATATAATGAATTTTTACAGTTAAAGCACATGAATCAAATCTCTGCAAATATTTCTACCTTTACCCCTCCTATATGTTACAAATGCAACAATCTAGGTCATATATTGAATTTTTGCGGGTATAATGGAGAAAACAACAGAAGAGTACTACCTCCTATGAATTCACTGAAGAATGAAAGTGACATTGGTAGAAGTGTTACAGACTTAAGGAGTGATTTTGACAGTTGTTTGAAGAAAGAAGAACATAACAATAGTGATAAGATATGGAAGATTAAAGAAACAAATGAGACAGTGGGTCAGGGAGAGATAGTAGATGCTACTGTATCTTTGCCTAATGGAAGTAAAGAAGAATCAACCTAATTAGCCGATCATGAACTTAGGGGGAGCATTGGATAAAGACATTAGAATATATCATGCCCTATAAAATATGTATTGAGCTCATGTGAGCTTAAGTATGAACATGGATGACATCATGGAGTATACAGTTAAGAGCACAACATCAGACAATGCATATATTTTGATCGCAAGATCTACAGCTGACTGGATAATATTGGGTAAAGTGAACTATAACTTAAACATTTGTATAAAGAACCATACGAATATCTATTTCTTCACCATTTGATGAAGAGCGACATAAGGAGATCAGAGAGAAGAGAGATTCAATCTATCCTACATTTTCCCTCCGTGATTGATTGAAGCAAAAACTTGAAATTCAGCATGAAAGAGGTATTTACATCATCTAGCTAAGGATGCACCTATTATTTATGATGTTGTAGATCAACCTAGGTATAAGTTTAAGAAACATCCATTCAATTCTTGTGAAGAATACCCGAAAGGAGCATTTTCCCAGACACCCTACAAAGTTCTACATGTAGAAGATATTAGGGCTTACATTCATTGTAAGTATGATATACTAGGAATTGATGAGATATCTATTGAGATGGAGTATATGACTGATAAAGGAATTATGAGAGATGAATAAAAACATATTGATTAGTTGAGTATTATGAATATTCTAGAATTGTATGAATTCAATGAAGAAGAGCGGTTCAAGATATTATTGTTAGAGTACATGATCAATTCATTTGGATAGGCGAGCAGCTTGTGAAGATTTGCAGAGATTTGATTCATGAGATTACTATATTGGACAACACAGGAATCATTCCTATTACAGAGAGACATGTGAAGAAGAAAGTCGAACCCTACCACACTCTAAATGGGATAGGCAAGCGATGACTATGAATGACATATTTCAACTAGATGTGAGACCAATTGCTATGATACTTGGCTATAAATTCTAACACAGTAGTAGACCTAACTTAGTATCTGCATGAATTATCATGATTGCATGGAGAATGGTAAAAGAAAATGTAAAATATAACCTTTGCGAAGTGTTGGCACAATAATTTATTGAAAATGTGAAAGTGGTAAAGAAAGATAGAACAAAGACCTTCAGATTTGGCTCACTATTGGTATATATATTTATTCACATTGAACACAAATTTCTAGGTATGCACCCTAGTGGTTGGAAATAAGGGATACCTACTGGTATTCAGATAAAAAAGAGTTACAAAAGATAGAACAAAACATGGGTTGATGGTGAACTATTTGGCATGATCAAAATCCTTCAGTGGTAGATGAAAGATAGATATAGGATACCTGATGACATAGTTGAGAAATACAAGTATACAATTTGTTTCATGGTTGAAATTGATTGTGTATGCTTTGAGGCAATCACACCAAGGAAGAAACGGTGTTATCCTATGGGATATGAGGTAAGTTCATAGGTACTTACTATGCAAGTTGAACATGTTCTTGCATTTGAGATGGATACAACTAAGGAAATATGGGGAACTTATGAGGAGAAATCAACTAAGGTTAGAGAGGAACAGACCAGAGGTCTGAGAAAAAGGAAAGTTTACAACCTTGTGCATGAATGTGACATTAAGGTAGGACTGATAGAGGATGAATTGAAAGAAGTGAAAAGGAAAATTGCAGAGCGATCTTTCGGATTGGCAAGTGCTAGTACTACAAGCCTTCCCACTCTTGAGGTAGTGACAGTAGACATTCCACCTCCTCCATCACAATAGCCATTACAAGATGAAAATATTATTCCTAGAATAAACACTGTATGCACCCTAAAATAGTTGCCTAGACTATGGGCCCCATTTATCATTTTATCAATTTATCAAATTCCTGAATCAATGGTTTGGAACATTTTCAATTCAAATCAATTTCCTTGATCAAATTGTAATTAATTCAATTATTTCAATATTTCCTAAGGTTTGATCATTTTTATTTAATTAAAAGATTTAATCTCCCTTTTAATTAAATTCATCTTATTTAATTAAATTAAATTCCTCCCATTTAATTAAATAAAATTCTTCTAATTTATTTAATTAAAAGAAAACCCCTGTTTTAATTAAATAAATAAAAATGCCCACTTAAAGCACTTTATTTGATGAAAAGGCAAATAAATTAAATAAAAATGAAATAAAATCTCTTTTTCTTCACATCTTCCTAAGTTGGGGGATTTTTGCCTCTTAATCTCTACCGTCCATTTCTCTTTAAAAGGAAACCTCTCCTTCTCATTTGATAATATAGAATTTTAAGATATTGTTATGCTGCAGGTTTGGAGAGCAATTTTGGAGGAGGATTTGAGCACTCAAGCTTGGATATTGCAACATCTCTCTTCTTGTCTTCTTCTTCTTGCATCCATGGCTATTCATGTAGATTAGATTCATGTTTACTTTAATAGATTAAATTTGCATCTTTCCTTTCATAGATTAATCATGCATTGCTGTCATTTAGATTAATTTCCTTTCATGCATTGCAATCATAGAGAATAGTTGTCACTTTCATGCATTGAATCTCTCATTTCTTGGTGTACTTGCATGGGCACAACTAGGTCAATCTGAGGGCCTCCATTTCAAACCTTTGCACTCCATGACTAGAGATCTATGAGTTGATATTTGAGGCCTCATTCTTGAGCAACCTTGGATGGAATGATTCATAGAAGTGTGTCAACATTTTAGCACACATTTTTGGTGCCCACCGTGGGGCAGAAGATTCATTTTCTGTCACATAGCTATTTTTTGTATTTTATTTTTGGATTTCCAAATTTTTCATCTTTTCTGTACTTGCTATTTTTTTCTGCAGGGAAATTTCATGTGAGATTTTGCAGGTCTGCAAGTGAGATTTCATTGGATTCTAGGTTTTCTCATGCGACATGGTGCAGATCTTCGTGCGGAAATATACCAATCCTCGTGCGATATTTGGCACCATGCTATGATCTGATATGTTTTCTATTTCTGTACTTTTGTGCATTTCCTTGCACGGGTTTGTGTACTTCTTCACGTGACTGAGCACTTCCTCACACTTAGGGATTTTTTTAGTGGCGATTCTTTGCCAATTGGTGAATATGTCCCATCGGGTGTATAGAATTTAGAGAAAAAATGCATAGTGTACTGTTTGACCAGTTTGCCCAGATTTTATAAAAAACACGTTAATTGGTCGGGTTGTTCGCCACTATTTGCATGTAATTTTAGTATGGTAGTGGGGTTGTTCACCCATTTATCTATTGTATAATTACTATTATTCGCCATGGGATTAAGGAAAGGGTATTTATCAAGGATCGCCATTCGCCAAAGTCCCATTATCCCAATTTAAATTTTTTTTGCACTAGGACCCAATTCGCCATGCATTGTAATTCACCGTGTCTCAAATTCCTACCCTATTCGCCTAGTTAATTACTTGGAATTACGTGGGGTTCACCAAATATTAGTTGTTATAATATGCAAATGTCGTCCCCTTTCGCCAAAATTTGAAATAAGCATTTGTATATAAGGATAGTTTCAAGAGATTTAGGAGTACAAAAAATCAGTTGATTTTGAGCTAACAATTGTGATCGATAGCGAACCGAAAAGACTACGAGTCCTTAGTATCTTATAATTATTCAAGTAAAATTTTATTGCAGCCTTAGTTTGTTGGAGATGTCACATTCAAAGTTAAACAGGAAGAGGTCTATTGAAGGTGGAG
>MU222648.1:45755-72252 GCA_018584345.1 Thuja plicata
ACTTGATGTCATATCCACTCAGCGTCATTAATTAAATTTACTTGATGTCATATCTACTCATCGCCATTAATTGTCTTTACTTTACTCTAGTTGATGTCATATCTATTATCTACGACAGTTGTTTATATTTTTAAATTTTTCTTGTCACAACTCACAGACTCACAGACTCACATGTTCATTGGATTACAACATATCAATGGCCAAAGATGAATTTTGGGCCTACTCTTGGTCTTCAAAATGTTTACGGAAAACTCTCTGTGGAATCATGACACGTGGTACCTCTCGGCGGAATCATGACACGTGGTACCTTATACCACGTGTCATGATTCCGCCGAGAGTTTGCTGCAAACATTTTGAAGACCAACAGTAGGCCCAAAATTCATCTTTGGCTGTTGATATGTTGTAATCCAACGGACGTGTGAGTCTGTGATGTCATAGAGGTGGGACCCGATGCAACTTCAACATCAAATCAGAACCATTTGATTAAGAGAGATGAACGATGGAAGGTGCATTTCAGAAGAAATGTGGTCACATAACTCCTTTACTAAAAACTCTCTCTGGAAACATCACACATGTCATCCTTTGAGAATGAAAACTTTGGAGAATGAAACTTTAATAGTTATTTCCAATTATTAAATCGCCATACCGACTATACAACTATTCCCTTAAATTGCCAAGTTTATATGTATTTTTGAAATACATTTGCCACGACAAATAATTAATTACAATATTTGGAAAATTATTTTGCCATTATTTATCAGTAAGATTTTCCAGCTTCACCAATTATATTAATAATTTTCCTATTAAAATCATTTTTTTTCGCCCTTTTTTTGTAGAAATTGTATACGATATTAAAAAATTTGCCACCAAATATCTATAATTTGAACCACAATTTGCCATTAATATTAAAAATTTTCCCTAAAAAAGAAATGTGATTCACCACAATTTTATACTTTTTGGGAGGGGGGGTTTCTTAAAGTTATCCCTTCTCACACTGCTCTGTGTGAATCCTCGCGCAAGATCCCGCACCAGAGATCTATTTTTATTTGCTATATTTTATATCTCTATTTTTTGTGCTAACCACTAATGTTTACTGTTTCTGGTGGTTTGTGATTTGTTGTTGTTGTTGTTGTTGCTGATTTGGACTTGCTTCGATAAACAACAAAATAATTTGCATTGCATGGGATTTGAGGTATTTTGTTGATCTCTATAACATTTGGATTTTGGAAATAAAATGAACCTCTCATGTGTTTAGCTTGAGTGTTTCTTTCTTTCATAGATCACATTTCCAATTGGTGCTTTAAAAATAGACCTAGATTTTCTTTCTTGCATATATGTTTCACATAGTAATTAGGCCTTATGAACACTATTTGTGGCGATCTTGAGAGAGTGGGCTTAATTCGCTTGTCTTATATGCGAAGCTCTTTTTGACGATAGATCCCCTTGTAGGTAGGGAAGGATTTGTTTTTATCTCACTGGTCAACTTGGTTTGGGCTTCAACTTTTGGCGATACTTTCTCTCTTTGGGGAGATTGGTGTCATTTATTGTTGTGTGAACCTTGAATGAAGGTGATTTCAAATTAGTGGGTCAATTAATCTTGTTTGCTATCTTTGGATGAGGTAAAGAGGCTAGAGGATTATTCTCTTTTCCCTTTTGGGATAATTAAAAACTTGAAACCCTTGAATCCAAACCAAGTCCCCATGTGGTCCATATTGTGAGTTTTACTTGTTAGAGAGGGTTAATCATAGTGGACCCTCCCTTTATTGGGTAAACCACGTGGACAAAACCTCAAGTGGTAATAGCCATTTTCGCCATGGTAGAAATAACCTCTCTATGAAAGTCCTTGTGAAAGAAATCTCCACGGGTGTAGTTTCTTTTGGGTTGTTAGATCTCCTCAGCAGCTCCTGATTGATTAAATTCTTAGACTGTGTCAAAACCTTGGTGCACCAGGATTGGATTTCACCCACTTGAGATTGCAAAAGTTGCTGAGTCAAGCCATTACTAAGAAGCATAGTGCAACCAAGTTTTTATTCTCTAGGACTATGTGCATGATTGGAAAACATTTTGAGAACATACAGAAGTAGCATTCTTATGGGGTAGATATACTATGACACTATCCACATGTTCATGTGCAAGGTTGCTTTGTCCCTTGCTCATTGTTTGAAGACATTGATTGCTTGAACTCCTTGATTACTGTCCTGCGTGCCTGATTCATAATAAAATTTTCTAATGCATCTAGTTGGTTATTTAAAACAATTGAAAATTGAGTTTTGTGTTCTTTCCTTGTGTCAGAAAACTGTTTCTTCGCGCCATTCGCTACATTTCCTCGCGCAGCTATCCGAGAACCCTCACGTGATATTTTGCAAACTTGCTGTCAGTTTCTTGTTATCCTGTCACACCAGTATGAGTTTCCTTGCATTCCTATGCATTTCATTCCATGGTCCTGTGCAAATCCTCACGCAAAAAAGTGTTTTGTCATGCAAAACTGTCTGCTAGTGAGCTGTTTGCTATCATTTTTTAGCCCGTTTAGCTTGCTGTCCTATCATTTTCAATTTTATGGGTTGATCTGGGTCAAATTGGATTACTTACCCCACTTTTAGAAGCTTGTTTTTCTTAGGATTCTTGTGTTTGACCTCTTGGATCAACAATCTATGATTTCACAAGTGACCTTGCTTGGCGCTTGGTGAGCTAGAAACCATCCTTGTTGAAAAGATAAACTTCTAGATTCTTTGATAACATACTTGGAGAGTTTTGATAGTTTCTTGTCCATCCACTTTCATACAAATTTCAATCTCAATTAATATAATTTGGGTAAGACCATCCTCCTGATCCATATGTGCTAGGGTATTCACCTGAATTTATTGGGCACCTCTGTGGCAGTATTGGCTTATCCCGCTTTGCAATTTTCTATCTTATCACCTCTTTTTGGACAAGTTAGTGCCTTTTCTATCTTATTTGGGTACCAAAGTCTCTTAGGGAAATCCTATTAGCTAGTACCTTTTCTTTCATGCCAGTTACAACAAGATATCAAGTAAATCAAGGAAAATGACCTCAAGTGGTTTTTAACCAATTACCCTTAGTTCAAAATCACCAAAGACATAAGGGAGAAGAACCCATATTTTATCACTCGCCTAGGAATAATTTGAAAGTGTGGTTTGATTCAAAGAGTCATCTTAGTGATTTGGGTATCCCCTTAGCATCTTCTCACTCTTCTATGGACATGAGTTACACAATGACTCAGAGATAGAAGAAAACCAGAGATAAACGTTATGATGATATGTTTGCAAAGAGTGGACATGCTATTTAATTCAGTGGTTCCTCTAATAACAGTAGACCAACCTCACCCCTTACTTCAACAAGATATCTAGATGCACACCAAAGGGATGAAAGAGAGAGAGGTAAGAGACATGCTTATGATGATGAGTTATCACAACATGAGAAACAAGGAGATGAACTTTATGATAATCATGTCAATACAACTTATACCAATAACTTGTTTTGAAATTCAAGACCAAGCTCACCTATTAAAAATTCTACCAATTAAATGAGTCAAAGACACTAGAGGCTTGAGCATGAAAAGAAAGCATTCCAAGATGAACAAGTTCATAAGGAAGAACAAATTAGATGACTAGAGTTGGAGAAACAAAATTTGATAGAAATGGAAAGAAAAGCCTTTTAAGAGGAGAGAGATAGACTCTTGGCTCGACAAATCAATGATCCATTAAATAATATGCATGTTAGTGGTGGAAACAGTTCTCCTCCATCCACTCCTCCTAGGACTCCATGAAGTAGGACACATTCAAGATCACCATCACGATCTCCCAGCCCTAGAGGAAGAAGAGTTTCTAGACATGATCATCATAGGAGACAAACCCCTCCTAGGAACTCAAGGCCATCTTTACAATGTGCTTATTATGGTTCACAATATGAAGGTAGTAGCTTAAGCTTTGATTGCACATCCCAAGATTTCATGCAAATGCAACAAGAACTAGTTTTTCAACAGTATGTGGAGCAAAACAAGGATAAGTTCCTAGCGAGTCTAATCAACAAGGGCACTAGGGTCCCTTAAAAATTTGATGTGGATAAAAATATTAAGAAGCAAGGTCTATCCCAAGAGGAGAAGCTCAATGAAATGTAAAGAACAATGGACAATATGTTTGCACCTCAGAATTCTTTCTCATTGGACTTGATTTGTCCTAATCCTTTTGATAAGAGTGTTGACATGACGAATTTCCTAGAAAGGTTGAAATTCCTCAATATGACAAATATGATGGGAGTGGAGATCCACATTATCATGTGTGCCAGTTTTATACCATTAGTTTTGAGTTCCATCAAAACGATTCATACCTTATGAGGTTATTCCCACAAAATCTTAAGGGACAAGAAATGGAATGGTTTACTAAGATAACTCCCCCTGTTAAGACTTTCAAAGAGCTTGTTCACAAATTTGTTCAACACTTTGCATAAAATGTTTCAAGATCTATCACTTTGTTGGAATTATGTAGCTTAAATCAGAATTAAGGAGAATCCTTTGTTACTTTCTTGCAAAGGTGGAGACAAAAATGCTCTTTATATCCTAAAACTATTCCTGACAATGAAAAGATATGCATTCTTGTTAGTAATTTGATCCCCAAAATGCAGTATGAAGTTAAGAAAATGGTTTTTGATTCATTTGACACCATGGTCGAGACTGCATGTAGAATCAGGGATGTTTTAAGAGAACAAGGAATTTTGACTAAACATGGAAATAACAACAATGGTAAAAAAAACAACTCTAACAAGGATAAAGGGAAGAACCAATATTGGAATAGAAACAAAAAAGTGGTTAATGATGGAGTTGTGGATTCCTCCCAACCTAAAGATCAACCTATGCTTCATTTATCTAGTGATGTTCAAGATATGAAGCTCAATACCTCCAATCAACAAGAAAGTAATCCAAGTTACCAAGGTAGGCCTAAGAGTGAAAAGTGTCAATTTGCAAAAATTAGTGAGTCATACGAGCAAATTTTAAAGAAAATTATTGATAACAATCTGGCACATCCTCAGGATGCTGCAAATTTTAGTATACCTAAAGTTAAACCACATTGGTGGAAGGAAAAATCCTATTGCATAATTCAAAATGGTATTGGACATGACATTGAGCACTACTAAAGACTCAAGCATATCATTCAAGATCTCATTGAGAGTAAACAAATTACAATAGATGGATTGAACACCAATGCCAATCATAAGACATTCAAGGAAGCTTTGCCCAAATATGAAAAGGGGGAAACCTCTAAAGTTAAGAATGGAAAAGCTGAGATCAACTATACTTACACAGATGTGGAGAATACTATCAACATGCTTGAATTTGTGGAAGAAAATGTTAATATGATGAGTGGAAGAGATCATTATGGTTATGATTTAGATGAAGACTCTCCTCCTATTTTTGACAAAGAAACTGTTGTAGTGCTAAGGCGTCCTAGCTCTAGAAGGTCATCTCAAGCCCTTAATGTCGTTACCCAAAGTCAAGGTCCCATTGTCATTAGAGGACCAAATTCAGGTCAATCCAGTAAACCCAAGCAAGTGGCATCCAAGCCTGTCACCTTGAAACCAACTATTAATCCTAAATCAAGTTACAATCTTGTGGATTAGTTACAAAGAACCCCTCAAATTTTGATCTTTGAGCTCTTAGAGTTGTCCCCGAGATATATAAAAAATCCTTGCGGATGATTTGTGCACTGAAAATATCCCCAAAAACTTAGATATTGATCAATTCAAGAATATGGTTAATCACATTGCTACCCCTCATTACCTTACATTTTTAGAAGATGATGATAAAGATTTGAGCCATCTGTACAATCTTTCCCTTCATATTGATGTCATGATCCATAGAACCCATATTAGGCATGTGTTGATAGACGGGGGTGTTGGGATTAATATTTGTTCTTTTAGTCTTTGGAAAAAATTAGGTTATTTTGAAGAGGTTATAGATACTAGAAAAAAGGATTACTATCAAATCCTATGATGAGGCAAAAATAAGTTCCAAGGGGTTGGATGTCCTTCCTGTTAGGATTGGGCCTATTCAAAAGGATATTTTATTTCAAATAGTTGATGTTGGAGCCCTTGCGTATAATATCTTACTTGGTAGACCATGGATTCATGATATGCAAGCAGTGTTGTCTACCTATCATCAATGTGTTAAGTTCCCCTACAATGGAATAGAGATTTGTATACCTGGGGATAACACTTTATCTCTTAATTCAATTGTAGGAGGGGCTCATGTTCCCCTCAATAGAGAAGTAGAAGATTTTGATACAACCTTAGCTGAATGTAAAGACAAGCTTAAGTCAGTAGACCTTGGTATGGGGTTTATCAACTCAAATCCCTCACAACATTACCAGTTTCACCTCAGTATTATGGAAAACCTTCAAAAGAAAAGAATCCTTCCTCTTTAGCGATGGATTTATTTGGAAAATTTATAGTCATCAGTGCCTATCAAAGATGAGAAAGAGGAAACATTTTTTAGAGACTGGATCTATAGAGAAGAAAAATATATGCACAATGAGAAATTTTCTCCCTCTCCTAAGGCTTATGGAAGAGGGTATACCTTTATCAAAAAGATGTGCTATCCTGGGTATGGCCCTCTTAATCACAATTTGGATGCTAGGTCTGAACCTCTTGATAATGCTCAATTGGGACACAAGTCTAAGAAGCCAATTGGCCTAGGATTTGAAAATTGCAAAAAGCGTACTAATACTCTCTTTGAAAAGTTGGATAGTGATGATGAACAAGAGTATGTACCTAATTTGAGAAATTAGAAAGATATGTGTGAAGATTGGGTCCCTTCCACTACTCTCCTTAGGGAGATTCAAATATTTTAGTCACCCATGCATTAGTTGAAAATTTAGAACAAGAATCAGATATAGAAGATCCTAATAGAGAATGCCAACGTAAGAATCTTGCTCATTTAATGGAAAGAGAAAGTGCTACTTTTTATGAAACTGGACCTTCTACATCACGATGTCCCAAACCTTCATGGTTTAAGAATCCTAGTTGTAGTTTAGATACAATTTCTAATGAGTATGAATGTGACTCATTTTCAGACCCCTCCACAGTTGATAGAGATATTTATGTTATTCACACTTTTAGTTCTCAACTTGAGGTAGCTAGCGAGTCACGTGTAGGATTAGAGTTTTGAACCCACATGTTGCCTTAGTGGATGATACTTTGCTTGTTAGGAAAAATCCTGATTTGGGTAGCTTAGAGGGATACTTGACAGACTTTGACTCTTCAGTCACCAGCGATAATATCATTCATATTTATAGCCTTGAATGAGTCGTTGATTTACCCTTTGTTCATCCTAGCCTTGTTGATTAGTCCCAACGATATCAAGAACCTGAGCTTTTAACATTCAAAAATGATTATCAGATAGCTTGTTATCTAAATGCCATTGAACGCGTAGTCTCTTCCACGAGTGAACCGACTACCAGTATGACAGAGCCAGACATCAAGTAACTTAGTCACAAGATAAAAAGAAAAGAAAATCAAAAGAATAGGTGTTCTAATGGAAAAAACCACTATGTGGTGGTGTCAAAACCAAAAAAATTAAAAATAAATGACGTATCCAAGGATGAAAACCTCTTTGAGGTGCCTAAGGATGAGGTACTTAATCATCTCCCCAGCTATTTTCAAGATCAATCTTCATTGCTTATTGAACCAACACAAGCAGTTAATTTGGGTATAGATGAGGCTCCACAAATAGTACACTTGGTTGAGCCCTTGTCACCAATAGAAAAGGAATCTTACACTAAGTTCTTATAGAAAAAGAAGATCAATTTTGCATGGACTTATTCAGATTTTCCAAGATTGGATATAAACCTTATCATGCATCACTTGTCTATAGCTTCAAATGTCAAACCAGTTAAACAAAAATTGAGAATGATGCATCCTCACATAGCTCTTCTAGTCAAAGAAGAATTAGAGAAACTCCTTGGTACAAAATTTATAAGAGTTATTGCCTATGCTGAATGAATATCAAACATTGTACCAGTTTCCAAACATGAAAAATCCATTCGAGTGTGCACAGATTGTAGAGATGTCAATAGAGCATCCCCAAAGGATGACTTTCCACTCCCCAATATAGACATGATAGCGGATATGACTGCGGGTTATGAGATTTATTCATTAATGGATGGTTTTTCCGGATATAATCAAATTAAGATAGCTCCTGAAGATCAAGAAAAGACTGCATTCACTTGTTCATGGGGTACCTATTATTGGAACGTTATGCCTTTTAGATTGAAAAATCATGGAGCCACTTATCAACAAGCTATGACAACCATTTTTCATGACATGATGCATAAAAACATGGAAGATTATGTAGATGACACCTTGGCCAAGTCTAAACAAAGAGATACACACTTAAATGATTTGGAAATCATTCTAGATCGCATGGAACAATTTCAACTAAGGTTAAATCCTAAAATGTGTGCATTTGGAGTCACCTTTGGAAAACTACTTGGATTCATCATTTCAGCAAAAGGAATAGAGGTGGACCCTAAAAAATTTCAAGAAATTATAGATATTCCACCTCCTAAAAAGATTAGTCAAATGAGGAGTCTTCAAGGACGTCTTCAATCTATAAGGAGATTCATTTCACAATTGGTAGATAAAGCTCAACCTTTCAACAAGAACTTACATAAAGGCGTCAAATGTGTTTGGAATGAGGATTGTCAAAAGAGCATAGATCAAATCAAGAAGTACTTGGAAAATCCTCCCATTTTAATGCATCCTATCCCAGGAAAACCACTTATTCTATATATTTCAGCAAAAAAATCTTCCTTGGGGGTATTACTAGCTCAACTTGATGAAAATGGGAAAGAAAGAGAAATATACTACATTATCCATACTCTTGTTTCATTTGAGGTTAACTACACTAGCATTGAGAAAGTTTTCCTTGTTGTTGTGTTTGCTTCCCAAAAGTTGTGACATTACATGCTTGCGCACACTATACACCTCATAGCAAAAATAGATCCACTCAAATATTTTCTAAGTAAGGCTGCCCTCACAAGTAGACTTGCTAAATGGATGATGATACTTTCAGAGTTTGACATAGAGTACATTGAGCGTAAGGCAATCAAAGGATAGACCATAGAAAATCAATTGGCTGATTTCCCATTAATAGATGATGCTCCTATTCAAGTTGACTTCCCAGATGAGCATCTCATGTATATGACTGAAAGAACATGGAGGACGTTCTTTGATGGATCTTTTATGTAAAATGGTTTGGGAGCTGGTGTGTTGTTTGTTTCTCCTCATGGGTACACAATCCCTAAGTCTTACAAATTATTGTTCCCATGTACAAACAACATTGCTGAGTATGAAGCTTTAACAAATGGACTTAAGATAGCCATAGAATGGAGAGTCACAGAGTTACACATCTATGGGGATTCACAGCTAATAATCAACCAAGTTAATGATGAATATCAAATGAAACATGGGAAAATGGTAGCTTACAAGAAAATGGTTGATTCCTTGAAACACTACTTCACATTTGTCACATTTCAGCAAATCCCTAGAGCAGAAAACAAAGTAGCTAATGCTATGGCTATACTTGCTTCACTCCTTTAGTTAGAGAAACATGAATCCAGATTTGAATTCCTGGTGGAAGAGATACATCACCCTATCTTTGACTCCCAAGAAAGCCATGTCATTTGTACCCTTGTTGGTCATGAATCATCCCGTTATGGTGCCATTTATTCATACCTTCATGATGGTATTATACCTAAAACCTTTAACTGATCTGAACGTAAAAAACTTACCCAAAACACCTCTCGCCATTCTCTTATTGCTGGTGATTTGTATAGGAGGGGTCTAGATGGAACACTTCTTAGATGCTTAGAAAAGGAAGAATCCAACCAAGCGTTAGTTGACATTCACAAGAGCATTTGTGGGGACATTCCAATGGTCTTGCCATGACAGAAAGGTTTCTTAGGGTGGGGTACTATTGGCCCACAATGCAGATTGATGCAATAGCTTTTGCAAAGTCATGTGAAAAGTGTCAAAAACATGGTAACCTGATACATGCTCCATGTAGGGAGCTCATTCCTTCTATATCTCATTGGACATTTTAGCGTTGGGCCTTTGATCTTGTCGGGAAAATTCATCCCAACTCATTAGGTGGACACAAATTTATCATCACTACTACTGATTACTTCACTAAATGGGTAGAAGTTGTCCCACTTTCTGTTGCCTCAAGCAAGACAGTCTCTCTATTCATTCTAAACCATATCATCTGTCAAATGGAGTGCCTTCTGAGATTATTAATGACAATAGAGGCCAGTTTAAAAATACAGACCTTAAACAACTCTACAAGAAATTCATGATTAAACAACATTGGTCCACCATTTACTTCCCGCAAGGAAATGGTCAAGCAGAGGCATCAAACAAAACCATTCTTAAAATCTAGCATAGAATAGTCTGTAATAATGGTAGAGATTGGCATTTACAGATAAATCCAGCCTTGTGGGCCTATAGAATGAGTATTCGTACTCCTATTGGGGATACTCCTTTTTCCCTTACATATGGCACTGAAGCAGTGTTACCTTTGAAGGTTGAGACTCCTTCACTTTGAGTTTCTCTCCATGGTCTAGTTACAGATGAAGACTAGCATGCCGTGAGACTTCAAGACTTACAACTTCTAGATGAGAAATGTCAAGCATCATTTGACCCATATGAGGGTCTATCAAAATCGCATGTCCAAAGCCTTCAACAAAAAGTTTTTCCCTAGAGAAATCCAAGTGGGAGATCTTGTCTTACATGAAAATCCTAAAAACCAACAACATAGAGATCAAAAGGGAAAATTTGAACCTAATTGGCTTGGACCTTAAATTATTACAACAACTTTAGGGACAGGTTCTTATTTACTATCTACAGAAGAGGGAGAGCAGCTCCCTGATCCTATCAATGTCTTGCACCTAAAGAAGTTCTATCCATGATGCCCATTCTATCTGGGGGCATCCTTTTGTACATATTTATTGATCCTGAAAAAATCCAAAAAATGATATATTGTCAAAAATTCTAAAAATTGGAAAATGTCCTGAAAAAATGATCATCTTAGTGAAAACCTAGCAATATGCGCTTTGATGTATCTCCAAAAAAAATTATATATTCCAAAAATACAAAAAAAATGGAAAAAGTGCCTTGGTGAAAACTTGGAAATAGGCGCCTTGGTAGAAAAAATTCAAAAAAATTATAAAAAGTCCTAAAAAAAAGAAGAAAAAAATGAAAAAATTGTAATCAAATCCAAGTGGTGGAAACCTGGAAATGGGTGCTACTTGAGGCCTTTGCACCCCTGTTTCTTAGCGCGTGTCCTCGACACTTAGCCTTTCTCCATCATGCCTTGTCCTTGTTGCGTTGGTCTGGAATTGGTCTTTGTCTTTATCTAGGAGGCATAACTATGTTAGATTTAATCTCTTGGATGTGTTAGTCTTTAGGACATCTCACAAATGGTATTTTTCAACACAACCCCAACTATATTTTTCAATACAACCCTTGACATTGAGTTTTTTTCAACACTTATCAGTTTAGTCTTACCCAGTTTTGTCATGTGGTCTTGCCTGCTTGTGAGCATTTGATCCTTATCCTCAAAACTCAGTATTAGTTAACACACTTTAATTTTTAAACGCAACACTTAATGCTTGAGCTATGTCATGAAATTTTTTTTCTGTGCTGACTATTATTGATTTTCATTGAGTGTCCTTGTTCAATAAGTCTCTCCAAGATGCATAACTAGAGGACTTGGGACATGGAACATGTTTTTATTTTATTTTTTCTTTATGCTTCACTATTTTCGCACAACCATTCTGTTGGTCATCCTGGCCTCTATGCCTTGATGTGAGCGTGGTTTTTCTATATTAAATTGGGTAAGCTAACATCATAGTCATCTTGACCTTTATGTCTTTGATGCTTATGTTAGAATCTTTCCACATTCCAATCCAATATCAATCACATTCATATCTTCATAGTTGTGCTTGTTACTTCTGATGATTGTGTGATTTTCCGATATCCGTTAATAATGGCCCAATGATAAAAATAAGTTCCTTAACATTCTCTTATGAATGATGAACACAAAATCATATATTACAGTTTCTCTATTGCAAGTACACCTCTGCATTTTCATGTAGCTTGCATTGTTAGACTTCATGTTAGTTTGCATTTTTAGGCCGCATTATGAGTTTGAGAGGGTTTCCTTCATCTTTCTTATGGATTTTTAATCAACTGTGATCACGTTCTGATCTTCATTTCCTTATCTTCTTTCGTGATCTCAATCAAAAATTTATATCTTAAACAATTGATTGATTTTGAGGCACATTCTCTTTCTTCTCTCTATTTCTTTCCACCTCTTCCAAACTTGTATCTTCCATTCGCATTCACCCCACTTCTTTTCTTCTAATTCAACTTTGGGGCATAATATTTCATGCTTGATGATCTACCTTGGTTCTTTGATCCTTATATCTTTCATCTTACATCAAGAACCTTTCCTTTAATTTGATTTGATCAAATTTATCAATTTACTATTTCTCCTCTATCTCATTTCGATTTCGATCATGAGGGGGCAGTACCTATCAAACTACAATCCTTGATTCAGCTTTATCAATCTTATCATTGCTCTACTTAGCGAAACCTTGCTTGAGATTCTTATCTCAGACATGTCAATTACTTATTTACAACGGTGTTGACCTTGTCTTATTTTTCAATTAACTTATCTTTTTCCTGATGTCAATTACTTATTTACAATGGTGTTGATGTCTGTGTTGTTTTGTGATCCCAAATTGATCTCACACTTCAACTGCATTCTTTGACTACATGTGTTCCCAGAATGATCACACATTAGTCAAGGAGGGGCAAATGTATGCACCCTTAAATAGTCACCTAGATTGTGGGCCCCATTTATCATTTTATCAATTTATCAAATTCCCGAATTAATGGTTTGGAACATTTTCAATTCAAATCAATTTCCTTGATCAAATTGTAATTAATTCAATTATTTCAATATTTCCTAAGCTTTGATCATATTTATTTAATTAAAAGATTTAATCTCCCTTTTAATTAAATAAAATTCATCGTATTTAATTAAAATAAAGCCCCTCTTTTAATTACATAAATAAAAATCCCCACTTAAAGCACTTTATTTGATGAAAAAAAGGAAATAAATTAAATAAAAATTAAATAAAATCCCTTTTTCTTCACATCTTCCTAAGTGGGGGGATTTTTGCCTCTTAATCATAGCCTTTGATTTTTGCCTCTTAATCTCTACCATCCATTTCTCTTTAAAAGGAAACCTCTCCTTCTCATTTGATAATATAGAATTTTTAGGTATTGTTATGCTGCAGGTTTGGAGAGCAATTTTGGAAAAGGATTTGAGCACTCAAGCTTGGATATTGCAACTTCTCTCTTCTTGTCTTCTTCTTCTTGCATCCATGGCTATTCATGTAGATTAGATTCATGTTTACTTTCATAGATTAAATTTGCATCTTTCCTTTCATAGATTAATCATGCATTGTTATCATTTATATTAATTTCCTTTCATGCATTGCAATCATATAGAATAGTTATCATTTTCATGCATTGAATCTCTCATTTCATTGTGTACTTTCATGGGCACAACTAGGTCAATCTGAGGGCCTCCATTTCAAAACTTTTCACTCCATGAGTAGAGAACTATGAGTCGATATTTGAGGCCTCATTCTTGAGAAACCTTGGATGGAATGATTTATAGAAGTGTGTCAACATTTTAGCACACAAACACTAGATCTAGCAAACATCATTCACCACCTAAAGTGTAAAACACTATGAGAGAAGAGAAGAAAAATAAAAAACACATATGGAAGCCTGAATTGAAGATGATTGAGAAGAGAGTTATAGAGCAAGGGTATCTAGTTACAATAAACAGATACTATGATACGTATGAGGAGACAGATAAACTCAAGATTGAAGATATTGTGGTTAATCATTTGCTTGTTTTCAAAAATACTCTATTAGAAATTGAGGGAATTTTACCCAAAGACTTGTATGAGTGATTGGAGACTAGGAAAAAATTAGCACATATAGAAGATGAAAAAATTAGAAATCAGGAAATTGACAACATGCTACCTGTGATATCTTTACAAGAAAGGGAAAGAATGCTCAAAGAATTGAAAGCTTTACTGAGAACTAAGATCAGACTACTGAAAATCATGGCAAGAAGATATGATGAAATCACTGAGGAGACTTAGAAGGCACTGGAGAAAATATTGATGAATCCTACTCCTGAGGAGACTCCACTTTCTAAAATTAATTTTCCTAAAAACTTAGGAATGGGAGAGAGTTTGAAACCAGTTAAGGCAAGTGTTGACAATAAAAAAGTTAATACACAAACATAATTCTATGTTTCTGGTGTACCTATAAAACTTGACACATCTAATGATGAGAATGACCCATTTGCAAAAAGTATGGACAACACAATTGCTGAGGAAGAAGAGATGAAGAAAGAACAAAATGAAACAGTGCATGATGAAGGACAGAAAGAACAAGAAGAAAAATATGATACTAAGACCAAGGTAATCACATCTTCTACTTCATTGTTGGAAAGAAAATAAAATACAACAGATGTTGATGTTGATTGCATGGATGAAGATGAGCTAGTAAAATTGGATTTCACTACACTCACTAAAGCCAAGGAGAGCTCAGAGCAGAAAGGTGAAAAAAGGCTAAGGTAATAACCAGAGAAATTGATACTGTGAACAAATTGCTTCCAGTACCTATTATTTTCTAACACAGAGGTGACATTGAAAAGCTAGAGATAACACTTGATGAATTTGATGGCTATTATGAGAGTTTGATACAGATTGCAGAGGAGAAGGTAGTAAAGGACTACTCTTAAAATAAGCTATCTAAAGTTTGTGAGTCCATCTCTTGGGACCTGAGAATTTTGAAGACCACTACTGCTAATGCTAAGAGTTGTGTTGGACATGGAAGAAACCTATTCATTTACTGCATGAGTCCTATCAGGCATGTTTAGAATATTGAAGAGATCATTGCCAAGGAAAGGGAAACTCTGAACAGTATGATGGACAGTTGTGAAACCTCTTCACAATCTGTAACAGAATTGGACAAGGAAGTAACAAGAACTTTGGCAAAACTATATGTATTGGATATTGATAAAGGGAGAGTGCTGACGAGATTGAATTTGCTGAAGAGTTAAATCACTCCTGAGCTATCCATAATTGAAGCAAACTTAGAAAAATTTGAGAAGACATGAGATTCATTTACTAAATATATGCCTACACAGTTGAAGGAAGATGATATTGCGTCTTTTGCATTGAATGGACTAATTCATGTTAGTCAACTATTTCTAAAGTCATGGAGTATAGAAGTAAAGATCTTGGAAGATTAATTTCAAGATGTTCTAAAAGTGGTGAGAAAACACTAATTTTATTACTTTGTATGCACCTTTGTCATTGTTTTCAAAGGGGGAGAAGAGAATAAAAATGATACAGAAATGATAGAGAAGAAAATTGTATAGGAAAGAAAAAGAAAAAGAAAATAGAGAAAGAAGGAGAGACAGTTTTGTTGGAACACTTAGTCATTTTTTTTGTTAAGTGTAGCCATCAATGCCAAAGGGAGAGATTGTTGGAAAATGATCTATTTTACATGATATGATTCAATTTTTGGTTTTCATTTATGAAAAAACATCTGGGTTACAGATCAATTCCTATGAAGTTGAGTTTTGATGACTCTAAAATTGACTAAGTACAAAAGTAGAGTTAAAGAGGTATTTTGGGTATCAAAAGTTGAGATCAATGAATTAGTGAAAGAGAGATTAGAGGAAGATAGTATGAGGTATATCCTACCTCCACCTAAAATCAATTTTCCTTTTGTAAAGTCTACAGTAAGTTAGAGAGATTTGAAGACGGATAGACTACAACAAAACAGTGATACATAGCAGTTGGACAGACGCCATGATTCAGTGAGTATGACATGGACTAGTGGAAATCAGAGTTGGATTATGGTTGTTGATAACCTATACTCTGGTCATGTAAGAGCTCTGACTTTGTATTTGATATTTGTTTTATTAAATATATTGAGAGCCAACTAAGTAATATTTGGTTAAGAGAGTCGACTTGATAAGAGATAAGATATATATATATATATATAGTTGAAAAAGAGAGATGATTAGATAGATGATATGACATGTGAATTACAGAGTAGAGGATGAAAGAGATCATTGATGAGCTATGACAGGAAATATCTAAGCATTAGAGATGTTTTTTTTGTTCACTACTAAGAAAATTTTCTAATAGAATTACTTTGTAAGAGTTGTAAGCTTAGTTGGACCCTAACAGGGTGTTGTATACCTTTAACAGGGTTTTTATTCCTCTAACAAGGAATTGTACTATTTAACATTTAGCTCCTAACAGGGCTAGGTCTCTTAATAGGGACACTATACTTAAGTACATGTTTGTGGGTATCATCCCCATCGGGGTTTTCCCTTGCCCAAGGTTTCCTTGAAAAAATTATGGTGTTATGAGTACTCTGTTATTTTCTTATGTTCTTTTCATTTCTGCAATCATATGGTTAATGTTTAATTGGTTGAAAATTTTTAATAAGTGTTCTAATACTGATTCACCCCGCCTCTCAGTATTACCTAATCCTAACATTGTTTAGGTCCCTAAAGGAAGTGTCACTTCCAAAATCAGTCGACCTGTATAATCATAAATCACTCCCCAACAACTAGCAGGTCTAGGATTACCCTTTCAAATAACATATTGTTATTTCAAAATAAGTTCAACAATAAAAATGGTTTATATAATGTCTTTTTGCTACAAAAAGTATTTTAGTGGATTGAATCATACAAGAACTAGACTGTGGTAACTAGATTGGCCTAGCCACATTACTTTTGAATACCAATTGAACTTGTTAAATTATTTGACTAAAAAAAGTAAAGGACCAAATCAGAGGAAGATCAAATTACATCTTGTTTTTTTTTCTTATATCCAATAAATTATTCCTCACATCTAATTTACCTAAAAAGGTTTCCCATATATTTCTAAGTGGGCTAACAACTTTCGATGACAAGAAATTTACTTGATCTCCTATTTCTATTACTCTTTACTAAAAGATGAAGATCTTTTGTACAACTATCTATAAAAATAGAGTGTTAAATAATAAATTCTCTCGCACACTACCCTTGTAATCACCTTCTTTATCATACAAAATATTAAATATGGGGTGAATAAATAGGAGTTTTTGATTAAGTATAACATATTTTACAGGTTTCCAGAAACCCAAAATAGAGTTTTTAAATATAATAGAAAGCCCAAACTAAATGAAACAAAGTCTAAAAATAGAATAGGCCAACACAAGGCCAGAGAAAAAAACAAAAAAATAATTCTAAAAAGAAAATAACACAGGGATCATGAGAAGGGCCAGGGACAATCAAGATATGTCCACCATCAGGGTGGCTGCCTTGGCCTCGAGCAGCTCCATGTTTGTAGAAGAATCCTTGATCTTCTAGAGATCATTCACCTTATCAGTATCCTTTTTCTTCTTTGCACTGGCCCTAGTCCTCTTGGCAGGACCTTGTTCTTCCTTCTGCTCTTTCTCCATGCCCGTGTTGGCCGCATGAGTCCCCTCAATATTTTCCTCCAGTTTCTCTATAATAGCCTTAGTGTGTTCATTGGAAGCTTTGAGGATATTAAAACTCTGTTCAGCAATGTTTTTTAGGGTAACCTCAACCCTAATCATTTTGTCCTCCATTTTTTGGACTTTAGTGCTCAAATTCATCTATTCAACCATAGTGCTATTTCCATTGGCTTTGTCTGTGCCTTTAACCCTAATTTTGAGATCCTCTACTTCATGGAATAGCCATTTGGTTGTCCTATAGTTATCCAACATGCTATTCCTAGTATTATTAAGTGCATCTAGCTTGAATTCCCTGGAATTATAACTAAGCACCACCATGGCCAGGTGGATAAGATCCTCCATCTTAGTCTGGCCGTCCTCACCTTCAATGACATTGGGATAAATAACTTCCCTGGTAATCCCCATTTTGGCAGTTTTGAGATTGAAGTTACGCCATCCCATTATCTTTCCCTGTTCAGACATATAACAACAAAAATCACTACCCTGTCCAATATCATTCTCATTATTTTGGGGATGTGAGAGCTATGGTGAGGGATTATCCTTGTTAGTCTCATAGTGCTCATCCTGGAGCTTCTCCTTCACCTTGTGGCTAGAAACAGGGGAATTTTTACGGGTCTAAACCTCGGGAGTTTTCTTCCTAGCACTCTCATCCCTATTCTTTCCCTTTATATTTTGGTATTTCACCATTTTTGTCTACCTTCTCTTTCTACCTTTTCCACTGGAAATTTATTCCTCACCATCTGTTTCTATCCCTTCCTCATTTTTTTTATAATCCTCCTCTAAGGATATAACCGTTGTGGTCTAGTTTTTGGATGGGGTCACCATTTTTTCCTTTTTAATGGTATGCAGACTAATAGTACACTTCTTAGAGGATGAACTCAAATTATTCTTTTTTGTTTCATATTCATCTTGATCCTTAAAGTGCAGACCTTCACTATATTCAGTCTCCAAAGGAATGTAGTCAGAGCCAGAGGCCTCCATGTATTCTTTCTGAGCAATCTCCTTCCCCAGAATTTGGGCTTTAAAAAACTCATAAATAAGAAGTAAAAGCCCTTCATGCAAAGAATATTTTGCAATAGCCTGATCCCTAAACCCATTATATTTTGATTTATAGATGCATATAAGTTGAAGGGTATTGAAACCTGCATACCATGACGAAAATGATTCATGAGAACAAAGTGGTAGGTTTTGATCCTATCAAACCAAGTGTCTAGTGTAATGTAATAGATGATGGCTCTTAGAACAAATCTCCACAGTATTTTTCAGCCCTTCAAGAAGATAGTAGGTCCTGACTTTGGTAAGTGCTTTCTTTTCTTCCTCATTTTTCACGAAGTCACTTATCACAAAGTCCAAAATTTTATGATCTCTTTAAAATTTCTTGCCACAAATGGGGATGCCAGTAATAGTGGAAATAACCTCCTTGGTAATCGTAAAAGTTTTACCCTCAATCACAACACTGCCTTTGTCCCCGCATTTCATGAACATTTTCGTCACCGATGGCTTCCCACCATGAAGCCTTTAAATGAAAGTGGAAATGCCTCCCTATTTGAGATAATACCAGACCTTGGTCCTTCTCCTCCATTTTTCATAGTCTTTAGAGCACTCCCTTTTGTGTCTTTTAGCTCCCATAGAAGGAAAATAGCTCTGATTCACTAACAGGGATTTACCACTTAATAAACCTTATCTCTCCGAGGTATTCTAGATTATTCTTCTTTTGTTCCTTGAAAGATAAATTTTTCCAATGCAAATGGACACCCAATAAGTGTGTGGGTGTGACTTGTAATCATTTCCTTTCTATCCTATCTCATACTTTCCATTTATGGGAAATCCATTGCCATTCGCATCATTATCTATCATGATTAATGCTATTAAATCCCTCCTTTCCCTGGATTCTATCATAATTGATGAAATTCATCACTTCACATGGGAGGTCTCCACCATTAAGCCAACGAGTCTCCTTGTCACTTTTCACCGCCATGTTGGAAGACCATTCAGCTACATGGTGGGCTTCTCTATACATGTGGGATATGTGAACCTTGTCAAAGGTGTTCCAAAGGTTGCGTGTCTCATCAATCATGTGGGCTATATTTCACGATGATGAGTGAAGCATATTTAGGAAGTTAATAATTTTGCATGAGTCCCCTTCTAACCATAGATTTTTTTCCTCAAGTCATGATGAGCTAATTTGGTAACTTGGAGGGCCACATTTTCTTTCGCATAGTGATTGGTTTGTGTGCTAAGAGGAAATTTGACACCAACGATGCCCTTGCCAAAGCAATTTCAAATCACTCTGCTACTTCCTGCCTTACCTAGGTTACCCTTGGCCGCACCGTCAAAGTTGGATTTAGACTATCCTTCCGGAGGAAGGCTCCAAGTAAAATTCTATTTTTTTTCTTTGGTCTTCTTAGGATCCGTAGAATTTTCTTTTCCTACAAAAGGATTAGTATTCCCATTTATGAAACATAATTTTCCAGCAAAGCATGACGTATCTTCTCAAAAATGATTTTGGGAGGAACACTACAGTCCCTAAAGATATGATTATTGCACTCTTTCAAAATTCCCCAACAAAGGTGAGGAAGCATGCAAGACCAAATTTTGTGAAAATCAGTATTCTTGAAAGGCAGGGTCCATTGGGAGAAGAGGTCCTGAATAGAGGAAGGGAAGCACCAATGCATTCCAAAAAGTGATAGTAAAAAATACAAAACAGAGCTAACATAGGGGCAATGGAGAAAAAAATGGTCCACAGATTCAACATGGCACTGACATAGAACACACCTATTGGGGATTGGGATGCCACGCTTCTAAAGGTTATCAATAGTGAGAATGCAATTTTGAAGCAAAATCTAGAAGAAGACATTAGTTTTGGGAATAAGGCTAGGGAACTGGGCTTTAGCCTAAAATGGCTTCGCTTCTTGGTACATCTAAAGAGAATAGGATGAAGCCACCATAAAAGAACCTTTAGGGGATCCCTCCCAAATGAAGGCATCCTGATTATGGGAAAGATAAATAGCATTCAAAATAGTGGATAAGGAAAACATATCCTGGGAAATAGATGGAAAATTCACCCAAGAATTTCCCACTATGTAATTGTAGACCCTGTCCCCAAAATGAAGGGTGCACACATCCTTCCATAAGTTATAGGAGTCATTGTCTTTCAGGGGTCCAGACTCTAACCAATTATCATTCCAAAAATTGATAGCTTGACAATTACCAATTTTATATTTAGCTTTCGACTTTGCAAGGTCTTTGGCATTGAGGAAACCATTCCAGATAAACAAAACTTTCAAGATATCATCACAATCAAAGAAATAACTCAAAGAATCATTGGAAAGATACTTATCTTCGAAGAAGTCTCTCCATTCCCCTTTACCATGGAAGATACGTCATATCTATTTTGCTTGAACTGCCTTATGGAAAGGCCTAATTTTTGTAATACCAAGTCCTCCAACACTTGTTGGGAGGCAAAATTTATCCCAAGCAATCAAAGGGAAACATTTATGCTCTTCTGCTCCAACTGAATTTCACCTACTTGACTGAGCATGATCCCCTTCTAGCCAGCCAATTTTCTATTGAATCTATCAATGAATCTATTCTAGAATGCTTCAAGGGGCTTATCTCCAAGAGGGAGACCCAAGTAGGTAGAGTGGAGGGAAGCAATACCAAAACCCAAGATATCTATCATTCTCCTTTGTGTGACCTCTGGGGTATTAATAAATAAAAGAGATCTCTTATTCCAGTTGTTAGATTGCCATGTGGTCCTGACATAGGAGTCCAAGAGGAGTTTCACAACTCTAGCCTCACTAACCAAAGCCACCCCTCCTAACATGGTATCATCAAAAAATTAATGATGAGATAAAATAGTATTACCTATGGATGACCTGATGCCTTTCAGCTCCCCAGATCTCCTATGAGCAGAAATTGATCTCCCCAAGTACTCATCCAAAATGCTGAATAGGATGGGAGATAGGGGACCCCCTTGTCTCAAACCCTGAGAAGCTTTGAAGAAAGTAGAAGGAGACCTATTAACCAGGACTGCAAAAGAATGTGAACAAATGAGTTGATGGATGATCTTGCAAAATTTACTATTAAAACCAAAAGCTCCCAACACTTTCATCAGCAATGACTAGTCCACCTGTTCGTAGGCCTTGGAAAATTCCAGCTTGAGGAGGAAGCCTTCCCTCTTACTTGCCTCTAAGGAATGGATCACTTCATGCACTGCCATAATGGAATCCAAAATTTGTCTTCCTAGAACAAATTTTGACTGTTGGTGATCAATGATAGAAGGGAGCACTTGAAGAATTATGATAGTTAAGACTTTAGAAATGACCTTATAGAAATAATTACATAAGCTAATGGGTCTAAAGAACTCCATAGAATCTTCCCCTAAGACCTGAGGAATAAGAACCAAGAAGGTTGCATTGAGTTCCTTAAGAATATTTTTGGATCCAAAGAATTCCTGCAAAGATTTGACCACATCATATTTGACAATTTCCCAGAACCTATAGAAGAAAAACATAGGGAAGCCATCTGGGCCTAGGGCCTTATCTCTAGGGATAGAATCCAGGGATTTTTTAACTTCTTCAAAATTTGGAATGGCGCTCAAGACTTTGTTTTGATTATCTGAGATAACTGAGGGAATTTTTCTCAAGAAGTTGTCCTAGTTCTTTTTAGAGAGATTAAGGTCTTTTGAAACAAGGGAGGAGAAAAAATCAATAGCAACAAAAGAAATACCTTTATCATCCTACAAGTATTTCTTTCCCCATTTAATGCAACTTATCCTATTGGCTGCCCTATATTTCATGCGGGATAAATGAAAGAAATGATTATTTTTGTCCACCTCCCTCAACCATATGGATCTGGATCTCTACTTCCAGTACATCTGCTCCTTCCCAATCACATTATGGTACTCCAAAAGAAGAATTTTTTCATGATTCAAATTTTCCTCATCATACTCGTCTCTCTAGATTTCCTCTTGGATAAGACAAAGGTCATAAATGACCTTCTCTTTGGAGAAGAAGATGTCTCCAAACTCACTCTTATTCTGAAGCTTAATATTTATCTTGACATTTCTGAGTTTTTTAGCTACTTTTAACATTGCAAAACCTTGAACATCAATATTCCACCATTGCAAGATCTTGTTATTAATATTAGGATGGGTAGTCCACATCTTTGCAAACCTGAAAGGGAAATTTATTTGGCTAATAATTGGATCTAGAGTAAGAGATAGAGGTGAATGGTCTGACCAAATCCTCACCAGAGAAGATAATTTACTATTATGAGAATTCAGTCAATAAAATGTAATCAAAGCCCTGTCTATCCGGACATGGATGCACTCTTTCCCAATTCTCCTATTTATCTAGGTGAAGTTTTCCCCTTGAAGATCCACATCTAAGAGGGATTGATCATTAATAAAGTCCATGAGATCTTGCCTACTTTTGAGATCAGGGTTAATTCCTCCTTGTTTTTCCCCTTCATTGAGAGGGTTATTAGAATCCCCCATGATAATACCTTTTGAAAGATCTAACAAGGAAATTATGCTTCTAAGTTTTTTCCAGTAAGATCTCCCTTTTTTTTGAATTAGGAGCATAGATGTTCATGATGTACCAACTTACATTATCCTTTATATTAGTGAAATTCAAAATAAAAAAATTACCTTCTTCGTGAATGATTTCATCCCTGATGAGTGAAGAGTTCCACAATGTCATCAAACCTCCAGAGGCACCTTCTGAACTCGTAGCTACCCTATCCATGGTTTTGCAAAATTTAATGCCTTTAAGTTTTTTCCTTTTTCATCTCAATTTCTTGGATAAGCATAATATCTGGTCTATGATCCCTTATCATATTTCTTACTACATCCTACTTATGTAATGCCCACCCTAATATCTACATATTTTGGATTGATAGGATTATTACTTTGATACTTTGGATTATATGTTCGACTATGTTGTTTCATGATGGGACATTTGATTTGATATTTATTGGCTAATACAGTTTATTATGAGATATTAAATAATTTGAAATAAAATGATGAGCTAATTGTGAAATGTTCATATCTGATTTATATATTTATATGGATCTAAACTTGCTAACCCCATTATGTTTTGATGTATACACTAGTTGATGTGAGTGTAGGATGAGGAGAGGTAGTCTTAGTTACTCCTACGAGAGATCCACATGATGTCGCACTCTCCCTCCTGGTTACCCATGGTATGTTTATATATGTATATGCATGTCAGTTGGTGATGCAGGATGTAGGTACTAGGCATCGACTCTACCTGGCTACATAGGTCTGAGTGTGCCTTCAAAATCCTTGAACTATTATTGTGTGGAGATCTTACAAAGATACTCTCAAGGATACCCTTGGACTTAGATTTCTGTTAGGAGGTTACCCTAGTTGGGGAATGTTAAAACAGTTTTATGATGTTGTCTTATGGGTTATGTTTTGATGTTGTCCTGTGATTTATGATGTTGGTATAATTTTTGTATGAAGTGTATATATATAGACTTAGTTAATATTTGTATTATTATTAAGTGTATGTTATATAGGTATGTGTATATGTGGGTGCACACGCATATACCCATACATATATAAATAAGATTATCTGTGTGTTTCTAATTGCTTGTGTAAATGGTATTTTAATGATTAGATAAAGTGTATTAAATGAAGTATATTAAATAAAAGTAATATAATAATAATAAGAGATAATAAAAATAAATATTTTTGGTAAAACTAGATATCTAGAGGGAGTTGAACTCGAGACCTCCTAGAATTTAGGCAAGTTTGATTCAAATTGTGCTATGTTTTTTCCTTGAGAGCATTATGTCTATTATGTTTGTTATAGGGTTTTTTGAAGGGTATTTTAATTAAAATAATTAAAAACTTTATTATTGGTTACGGGAAGTTTTGGTTAAATATTTCAACCAACTATGGAAGTTGGAGAAGTTGCTTCCCGTAAAGAAAATCCTCCAACCATATAGTTGGGAGATAAATTTATTGCCTTTTTGGAGATTGGGGATGGAGAGTTTTTGGAGGAAAATAGGGCCATTCTTTAAATATTGAATCAAAAGTCATTTATGAGATTTTCTCTCTGTGTGGGTCTGATTTACCATCTTTCTGGGAGTGCATTGAGATTTGTGTGAGGAAGGAGGAGAGGATTGATTTCTAGAGGAGGCTTCATCAAGGAGGCTACCATCTCACTCAAGGTTTGGAGGACTTGCAGAGGTGTGCTCTAGTCTTTTTGAAGTCTCTTCGTAGGACTCCAGGTAGGGTCTGGAACCGCGAAAATCATATTATTGTATATGAATATATATGTGTGTGTGTGTGTCTATTCTTAAATATTTATAATTTCATATTATCTACAAGTTTCTATTGTGAAATTATTTGAAATTAGGATGATAATTAAAAACAAATGTGTTAATTGGAAATATACAAAATGTTTTGATTTATTTTCCTATACCCGTACTCTGTTGTAAATAACTTTTGAACCCGACATTATTATCAAAATCGCTCAGGTTCGAATGTGCGTAATTAGGCTTTAGCCAACATATATGAAAAATAGGAAGATCTAATGGTTCAAACAAAATTTATTCTCACCACATTGAGACTATATTTTTATGACAGTCATACATATGTTTCTAGAAATAGTTTCTAAACTCACATAGTTAAAGGGTCCCTTATGATTCAAACCAATAGGGCATATCTTAAAATAAATTTTACTCCTCTCTTTCTCTATACCCTCTTGCAACCAACCTACAAGAGAAGATTCATCAACACCTAAATATGTAATATCTTTCCACCTTTCTAAGACAAGATTACTTTTTCTTCTCCCTTGATTCATAGGTCCCTACATGTTCATTAGTTTATAGTACAATATTTTCCCCATCAATATTTATTAGTTTATATTACTTTTATGTTCTATTTGGACCTATTCTAGAAACTTTGGAGTCATGTATTTCTGTGTTGGGTAATTTTTTGGCTTGGGGATTGGTCTATATCTTCCAACCTTGATCACATTCTCTATCTGCATCTTTGTACCTCTCTTAATGTTTATTTTATTTCTTAAATTTTATCATAATTTTGTACTTAAGGTGTCCTGAGTATGTGACATCCTTGTACTATTCTTATGTTGTTTATGGTTATGGTTAGGGCTCATCCTAGTGGTCTGAGTAAACAAGAAAGTTTCCTAAACCTCTGAGATAAAGCATTTCAAGTATTGCAATTCTTTTGTCATGTTTTGGGTAGAAGACTAGGTACCCTAGGTGAGTGGCTCACCATAGGTTTTGGAACACAAAGTGGTTACTAGGGGATCCTATGGGTGAGTTTGTAATCAAGTGGTAACCTTCAAATTAACTTGGGAGGGAGGATTCAAAAGATAAAGAAAGACACATAATAATGCCCACATAATCTTGTTGGGGTACCGGGACCATGGGTAACTCCCAGGATGGATCCCTATTCATAAAGGGGGAACGGGGTTACATGGTTGCCAGGAAAGATCCCAATAAACAGGAAATGTGATTACACTCACTTAGAGTGTATGCTAGAAACCTAACCCTTGTGTATAAGTAATATTATTTTGTTATTTCTGGTATTTGTTTAAGTTATTATTTTGTGGAGCCCTAGATTGCTTAGGGCCTTATGAGTATCTTGGTTCTATCTCCTAGAATGGGGGGTGGAACCTCACTATTTTCACATGGTTGGGTGGCAAATTTCTTTCGAGGTGTTGTTCAAAGTTCGTGACTTGGATGCTTCAGTTTTCATGCAGTGATAAAGATCTTTCTATTTTGTATCATGTATTATTGAAAATGAGGATGTAAAGATATGTTTGTAAAG
>MU222648.1:72302-88209 GCA_018584345.1 Thuja plicata
CTAAGGGTTTATTTCAAGGGATATTATTTGAAAGTTCAAAGTTGTAATGAAAAGTGTAATGTTGAATTATCTTCTCTATCTCTCCTATGTTGAAAAGAAAAGAAATGCTTCTTATGTAAAAATTTATTTGTAAGTTGTAAAAGGGTAATTATCCAATGTGTAGGAAAGAGAAATGAAAATGATTTAGGGAGTAAGGGATGTAGTTATAATTGAAATGTCACTTTCTTACCCTCTCTCTTAAATATTGGAAATGTATAAGTAAAAATAAAGAAATCAAATTCAATTTGAATAGTAACGCAAATATGTTGGTAAATGATTTAATTAAGGGAACCTTAAAGAATGTACTTTTGAATGTAATAAATGATGTGATGTTTAAGAAAAAAAATTGTTAGTTGAAATTTTTGGTCAAAAGACCTGACTCCTTATAGGTTCCCTTGCAGGGATATTACATTTGGTATCAGAGCCCTAGTTGCTACGCTAGGAGCTCAGGGTCTATTTACATTAAAAACTCAAAAATTTTGAAAACATTGAATACTCCTTTTCAGCTTAAACCTAAAACTTATGTTGCACCACTCTTCCAAGATGCCTCTCGTTACCCACAGAAGAGATAAGGATAGAGTTCAAGAGTCTTCCTTGAGATCTAGCCCAGAGAGTTCCCATGGGGAATATGAGGGAGAACATAATCAAGAAAATCATAGAAATGAGAGTCAGGCTAATACTCAAAATGAGCCCAACATATGCAACTGATGCAACAACTCTTCCATAGACTTGACAACCTTGAAAACTGAGTTAATTTTGAAGAAGGAAATCAAGATCATCACCAAGACTAGGAAATGGGTAGAAGCCCTAGGAGAAGGAAAGATACGCAAGAATTTGAGGACAGGGATACCACTCACATGAGAGACTTACTCAAGGTTAAGGTACCCCTTTTTTATGGCAACAAAGGGGGATCTGTAGTAGAAACTTGGTTGTTTGACCTTCATAGGTGTTTCTATATGCACCCTTTTAGTAGTAATGTCAAGGATAGATGTGCTATTATGAATCTAAGAAAATTTGCGTCTACTTGGTGGCGTACGGAAGAAGACAAACTCCAAGTCACCATTAACACTATTTCTTGGGAATTATTCCTAGAAAGTTTTAAGGATCGATTCATGTCCAATAAATGGAGGCAGGGAAGGGAAGAAGAATTTTACCACCTTAAGAAAGCCAACATGATGGTGGAAGAATGTGAAAGAAGATTGTATGAACTTAAGCCTTTCTCAGGCTATAGAGATGATGGATGCATTCTTGTCCAACACTTCATCAGAGGTTTGAATGACCAAATATCGAGGGAGGTAACAGTCTTGGAAGCCAAGAATCTCTGGGATGCCATTACTAAGGCATACCTATTAGAAAGAAAGGTGAAAGGAAAAGGTGGCTATTCTAGTGGTCAAACCTTCAATGTTGGGTCAGGTTCTAAAGGAAACTTTGATCAAGGAAATTTTAATTCCAAGAACCAACATTCATCTTTCAAAGGAGGATAGAACTTTCATAAGAAGAAATTTCAGAATAACAACCAAGGTAATGGAAAGTTTCAACATCCTCATAACCATAACAATTTTTGAGAACAACAAAGGTTTCCTCCTCAACAATCCCAAAATTCTTAGAATTTTAATAGAAGAGGTTATCAAAAATCTAGTTCTCCTCCTACAAAGAACTTTGGAAGAAACACTGAGTGTTATTCTTGTGGACAACAAGGACATATTGTGGTTCATTTCCCTCAACACACTAATCTCACTAATCCAAATCAGGCAATTTCAAAACCAACTATGGGGGATGCTGGTCAGTCTCATAAGGTGTTCGCTGCAGTAGAGCATTGACAAGTTGATTTCCAGAACACTGGCATAGAGACATCCGGTTCATTAAAGGGTAAAACCATTTCTATTCTCTTTTACTCATGAGCAACCGACTCCTTCATATCTCCTTCTTTGATAGAAAAGTGTGGGCTAGCAGTAGTAGGTCAAGGAGTTAAGTGGTAGGTAGAGCTAGCCTTAGAGGCTAAAATGACCAAAAAATTATGTGTTCAAAGTTGTAACTTGGGATTAGGACCCTTCTCTACCAATGTTGATCTTTGAGTCATTCCTCTTGGATCATATGGATTTGTCCTAGGAATGGATTGGTTAGCAGCTCATGAAGCCAGGATAAATTGCAGAAAGAATCTCATCCATTGTTTGGATGATTTGGGGAAGCCCAACACTGTTATGGGAATCCAAAGACCTATATCACTTCAGATGATATTAGCTATGAAACTTAATAAATTCATGAGAAAGGGATGTCAATTTTTTGCAGTCTTAGTTGATGACTTGGCTGAGAAAGAAGATAGAGAAACTATACTTGAGCATCCTTTACTTCAAGATTTTGTGTATGTCTATCCAACTGAGATACCTAGAATGCCTCCCAAAAGAGACATTGATTTCCACATAGAGTTTGTGCCAGGAGCCGAACCTATCTCCAAAGCTCCTTATCGCATGACCACTCAAGAGTTGAGTGAGTGAAAAGTTCAACTAGAAGAACTCTTGGAAAAATGTTTCATCAGACCATGTGTGTCACCTTGGGGAGCTCCAGTTATCTTTGTTAAGAAGAAGGATGGCTCACTTAATTTGTGCATTGACTATCGCCAACTCAACAAAGTAACGATCAAGAATCAGTACCCTTTACCAATAATTTATGATTTGTTTGATCAAATGAAAGGAGCCAAGGTATTTTCCAAGATTGATCTAAAGTCAGGTTATCACTAGTTAAGGATTCATGAGGCCGACATTCACCAAACAAATTTTCATACTCGGTATGGGAATTATGAATTTACCATGGTACCTTTTGGCCTTGAAAATGCACCTTCAATATTCATGAGTCTTATGAATGGGGTATTCAGGACCTTCCTAGACAAATTTGTCATAATTTTCGTAGATGATATTTTGGTTTATTCTAAGTCAGTAGAGGAACATAAGCAATATCTTTGTCAAGTGTTACAATGCCTTCGCGAGAATCAATTGTTTGCAAACGTGGAGAAGTGTGAATTCTTTCAGACTGAAGTTAAGTATCTTGGTCATGTTATCTCAAGAGAAGGTATAGAAGTTGATCCCACCAAGATACAAGCTATAGTTGAATAGCCAATCCCTACCAACATCTCAGAGGTTCATAGTTTCATGGGTTTAGGTGGATACTACAGACACTTCATCCAAGGATTCTCTAGAATAGCTCACCCCATCACTTCCTTGCAAAAGAAAGGGAAGAAGTTCCTTTGGACTGAGAAATGTTTAGAAGATTTTCAGATCCTTAAGGATAAATTGACTAGTGCCCCAATTTTGGTGGTACCTGACCCTTCTGAAAATTTTATAGTTTGCACGGATGCTTCCGTGCAAGGCATAGGGGCAATATTGATGCAAGAAGGAAGAGTTATTTCTTATGAGTCTAGAAAGCTTAAGGACCACGAGCTTAACTATCCCACGCATGATTTGGAGTTAGCAGTGGTAGTTCATGCCTTGAATCATTGGAGACATTTCTTATTGGGGCATCGATTTGAGCTACACACAGATTACCAAAGCCTTCAATACATATTTACTCAACCTAATCTCAATGCCAGGCAACGCCAATGGATGGAGTTCCTTTGCAAATATGATTTTGAGGTCAGATATATCTAAGGTAAAGAGAATGTGGTAGAGGATGATTTGAGTAGAAGGAGACATGAGTTATCCATGCTCTCCCTTTCAATTGATTTGAGAAGTCAGATCTTCAAGTAACTTCCTTCAGATACTTTGTATTAAGAAGTTAAGGCTGAAATTGAGTCAGGAAGGGTCTTAGATGGAAGATTCACAAGTTATTCCTTAGATCCATATGGATTATTAAGGCAGAAAGGCCGAATCTATGTACTGCTTTCAGGTGGTCATCGAAAATTTATCATGGTGGAAGCACATCATGCTCCCTATTCAGCTCATCTAGGGGTTAAGAAGATGTATTCAGATATGTGACAGTTATACTTTTGGTCAGGTATGAAGAGAGATATAGTAGATTTTGTAGCTAGGTGTCTGGAATATCAGAGGGTCAAAGCTTAACATCATCACCTAGCAGGCCTCCTTCAGCCACATTTGATTCCTGAATGGAAATGGGATACGATCTCTATGGATTTTATTATGGGACTCCCAGTCACTTATCGAAGACATGATGCTATCATGGTCATGGTGGATAAGTTAACCAAGTTAGCACATCTTTATCCTATGCAGTCATCCTATACTACCACCTCAGTAGCCAAAGTCTTCCTAAAGGATATATTCAGGTTGCATGGTGTTCCTAGAAAGGTTATCTCTGATAGGGATCCAGTGTTCACTTTAGAATTTTGGACCTCTTTGCAACATGCCTTAGGGAGTTAGCTGAATTTCAGTTTAGCATATCATCCAGAGACTGATGGTTAGACAGAGAGAGTTAACCACGTGCTTGAGGACATGCTTAGAATGTATGTGATGGATAGACAAACTCACTAGGAAGATTATATGTACCTAGTGGAGTTTGCATACAACAATGGCTATTACATTTTGATAGGAATGTCACTATTTCAGGCTCTTTATGGTCATCCTTGTTGTACCCTTCTGAGTTGGGATTGGTTAGAGGACAGAGTACTAGTTTTCCCCAAGATGTTACAGGATATGGAGCAGCAGGTTCAAAGGATTAGAGAGCATCTTGTGATAGCTCAAGATAGGCAGAAGAAGTATGTTGATGCTCGCATGATCGATAGACAGTTCTCTATTGGATATAAGGTGTTTTTGAGAGTCCGCCCATGTAAGATCCCCATCCGATATGGAAAAGGTTCTAAGTTGGCACTGAGATTTGTAGGTCCATTTGAGATCCTTGAGAGGATAGGACCAGTTTCTTACCAACTTGCCCTACCAACCAGCCTCGCACGTGTGCATGATGTGTTTCAAGTATACATTCTTAGACAGTATATTCCTCATTTGACTCATGTTTTGGATTGGAACACTTTGCAGGTAAAGGACGGGAAGCTCGCTTTGGATCTAGTGCGTATACTCCAGCAGTGTACTTTGACCATCAGGGGTCATAGGATAGAGCAAGTAAGGGTCCAATGGGACCCCAGTGATGAGACCTCTACCACTTTGGAGCATGCTAACATACTAAGATCTTCATATCCATACTTTTTTGTAGGCTTCCAGGAGTAAGCCTAATCCTAGGGGGAGAGGATGTAATGCCCACCCTAGTATCTACATATTTTTGATTGATAGGATTATTACTTTGATACTTTGGATTATATGTTGGACTATGTTGTTTCATGATGGGACATTTGATTTCATATTTAGTGGCTAATACAGTTTATTATGAGATATTAAATAATTTGAAATAAAATGATGAGCTAATTGTGAAATGTTCATATCTAATTTATATATTTATATGGATCTAACCATGTTAACCCCATTATGTTTTGATGTATACACTAGTTGATGTGAGTGTAGGATAAGGAGAGGTAGTCATAGTTACTCCTATGAGAGAACCACATGATGCCACACTCTCCCTCATTATTTTCCATGGTCTATTTATATATGTATATGCATGTCATTTGGTGATGTAGGATGCAGGTACTATGCACCGACTCCACCTAGCTACACATGTCTGAGTGTGCCTTCAAAATCCTTGAACTATTGTTGTGTGGAGATCTTACCAATATATTATCAAGGCTACCCTTGGACTTAGATTTATGTTAGGAGGTTACCCTAGTTGGGGAATGTGAAAATAGTCTTATGATGTTGTCTTATGGCTTATGTTTTGATGTTGTCTTGTGATTTATGATGTTGGTTTGATTTTTGTATGAAGTCTATATATATAGACTTAGTTAATATTTGTATTATTATTAAGTGTATGTTATATAGGTATGTGTATATGTGGGTGCACATGCATATACCTGTACATATATAAATAAGATTATCTATGTGTTTCTAATTACTTGTGTAAATAGTATTTTAATGATTAGATAAAGTGTATTAAATGAAGTATATTAAATAAAAGTAAGATAATAATAAGAGATAATAAAATAGCTATTTTTCATAAAACTAGATATCTAGGGGGAGTTGAACTCGAGACCTCCTAGAAGATAGGCTAGTTTGATTCAACTTGTGCTATGTGTTTTCCTTGAGAGCATTATGTCTATTATGTTTGTTATAGGGGTTTTTGAAGGGTATTTTAATTAAAATATTTCAACCAACTATGGAAGTTTTTGTTAAATATTTCAACCAACTATGGAAGTTGGAGAAGTTGCTTCCCGTAAAGAAACTCCTCCATCCATATAGTTGGGAGATAAATTTATTGCCTTTTTGGAGATTGGGGATGGAGAGTTTTTGGAGGAAAATTGGGTGATTCTTGCAATATTGAATCATAAGTCATTTATGAGATTTTGTCTCTGTGTGGGTATGATTTACCATCTTTCTAGGAGTGCATTGATTTCTAGAGGAGACTTCATCAAGGAGGATACCATCTCACTCTGGGTTTGGAGGACTTGCAGAGGTGTGCTCCAGTCTTTGTGAAGTCTCTCCGCGGGACCCCAGGTAGGGTCTGGAACCATGGAAATCATCTTATTGTATATGAATATGTATATGTGTGTGTGTGTGTTCTTAAATATTTATAATTTTATATTATCTGCAAGTTTCTATTGTGAAATGATTTGAAATTGGGATGATAATTAAAAACAAATGTGTTAATTGGAAACAGACAAAATGTTCTAATTTATTTTCCTATACACGTACTCTGTTATAAATAACTTGTGAACCCGACACTATTATCAAAATCACTCCGGTCTGAATGTGCGTAATTAGGATTTAGCCAACATATATGAAAAATAGGAAGATCTAACAGTTCAAAAAAAATTTATTTTCACCGCATTGAGACTATATTTTTATGACAGTCATACATATGTTTCTAGAAATAGTCTCTAAACTCACATAGTCAAAGGGTCCCTTATGATTCAAACCAATCTTAAAATAAATTTTACTCCTCTCTTTCCACCTTTCTAAGAAAAGATTACTTTTTCTTCTCCCTTCATTCATAGGTCCCTACATGTTCATTAGTTTACAGTACAATATTTTCCCCATCAATATTTATTAGTTTATATTACTTTTATGCTCTATTTGGACCTATTCTAGAAACTTTGGAGTCATGGATTTATGTGTTGTGTAATTGTTTGGCTTGGGGGTTGGTCTATATCTTCCAACCTTGATCATGTTCTTTGTCTACATCTTTGTACCTCTCTTAATGTTTATTTTATTTCTTGGATTTTATCATAATGTTGGACTTAAGGTGTCTTGAGTATGTGACATCTGTGTACTATTCTTATGTTGTTTATGGTTATGGTTAGCGCTCATCCTAGTGGTCTGAGTACACAGGAGAGTTTCCTAAACCTTCAAAATAAAGCATTTGAAGTATTGCAATATTTTTTTCATGTTTTGGGTACGGGACTAGGTACCCTAGGTGAGTGGATCACCATAGGTGCCGAAACCCAAAGTGGTTGCCAAGGGATCCTATGGGTGAGTTTTTAATCAAGTGATAACCTTATAATTAACTTGAGAGGGGGGATTCAAAAGATAATGAAAGACACATAATAATGCCCACATAGTCCTATTGGAGTATCGGGACCATGGGTAACTGCCAGGATGGATCCATATTCATAAAATGGGTACCAGGGTTACATGGTTACTAGGAAGGATCCCAATAAATAGGATATGTGATGAAACTCACTTAGAGAGTATGCTAGAAGCCTAACCCTTGTGTATAGTTAAGTGATATTTTGTTATATCTGCTATTTGTTTAAGTTTTTTTTTTTGAAGCCTTAGATTTCTTAGGACCTGGTGAGTATCTTGGTTCTATCTCCTAGAATGGGGGGTGGAACCTCACTATTTTCACATGGTTGGGTGGAAAATTTCTTTCGAGGTGTTGTTCAAAGTTCGTGACTTGGATGCTTCAGTTTTCATGCAGTGATAAAGATCTTTCTATTTTGTATCATGTATTATTGAAAATGAGGATGTAAAGATATGTTTGTAAAGCCTACAGACCATTTATGTACTTATTATTGTGATTGGATTCATTACCAGACATTGTATTGGAAAAAGCTAAGCAATGTAAGTTGGGTGGGATAGTTTTAAGGGTTTATTTCAAGGGATATTATTTGAAAGTTCAAAGTTGTAATGAAAAGTGTAATGTTGAATTATCTTCTCTATCTCTCCTATCTTGAAAAGAAAAGAAATTCTTCTTATGTAAAAATTTATATGTAAGTTGTAAAAAGGTAATTATCCAATGTGTAGGAAAGAGAAATGAAAATGATTTAGGGAGTAAGGGATGTAGTTATAATTGAAATGTCACTTTCTTACCCTCTCTCTTAAATTTGGAAATGTATAAGTAAAAATAAAGAAATGAAATTCAATTTGAATAGTAACACAAATATGTTGGTAAATGGTTTAATTAAGGGAACCTTAAGGAATGTAATTGTGAATGTAATAAATGATGTGATGTTTAAGAAAAAAAAATTGTTAGTTAAAATTTTTTGTTAAAAGACCTGACTCCTTATACGTTCCTTAGCGGGGACATTACAGCTCATGTGGCCCATTAAGTCAATGAATATTCCAAGATATTAGCTTCATTTATAATTGGATGGGTAGGAAACCTAGATGGTCTTTTGGGTTCCATCCACTATGTTCTTGCAGGCTTCTTCTTGCCAGATCTAGCTCAATGTTTTCCGCACTGGAGTTTTAATTTTAACACTTAAATCAGCTTTCCTCTTGCTCCTAGTTACTATTGGGGAAAATGGGTAGGGGTCCCTGTTGCTCTTTTTTCTTTCTGACAGTGGTCCATTCATCCATTGTCCCTTCCTTGTATTTGGCAAAGAGTTCTTCCATTTTGTGAACTGCCATGGGGTTAACAATTTTAGCAGTGCTTCCATATTGAAAGCCTAGTCTAGATGATCCATATCTAAACTAGGGATAGACAAATGAGTTTTCTCACCCTCTGGATTGTTTTGCGGTGGAAAATAAACCCCAAACTCCCAGGAAGGTTTAGGGGACCTCAGAGCTAAAGAAGAGTAGTTCAGTGCACAAGGGGTCCCTTCGCCACAACCCATCTCTTCCATGGTTTTATCCTCTCCTAAGGGTTCAAACATTATGTTACCTTCCAGGTCAGGTTCAGCGTCCGCAAAGGGAAAAATATCCACACTCTCCTTGCCAAGAGAAGATTGTTGTTTTGATTCCCCATTTGATCTTTGTTGGTTTATTTTGGTTCCTTTTGAATCTTTTGCATAACGTGGATAGCAGATGTTAAGTCCTTTTTCTTCCAGGCTTGGGTACTATTAGCTGAGGTTCCCGCTTGTGATTTCTCAAAAGTTGGGACTTCAGGAACCTGGTCCTTAGTTCTTCTTGCTGACCTTTGAGGCTTCATGTCTTTTTCCTTAGCTAGTACTAGACACTTTCTGGCCATATTTCCTACTTTCTTACAATGAAAGAAAGCGAAAGGCACACTTTGACTTTCCAATTTCTGTAATCTTTTTCCCAGTTTAGAGTGAATATCTATGACCTCTGGCATATATTTCCCCTCTTCCACCCCTATACAAACTCTAGAATAGGTTAGGCACCATCTTTCCACCTTCACTAGGTCAATCAAAAGAAGCTCTCCAAAGGATCTGACAATTCCAAAAAAGACATCTTTGAACCAAAACTCCAGAGGGAGCTCAGGAAGCCTTACCCAGACCAGGGCTTGGATATAAAAGGAATCATTTAGGTCCAGATTGGGAGACCAATTCCATAGTGCCAGAGAGGATTTATGAATAGTCCACGTCCCAGCACAAAGAATCTTGGCATAGTCTTCCTGGCATGAAACCTTAAAGGATAGAAAGCCCTATGCCATGGCTTTTATTTCAACCTGGCCCTTTAGGTTCCTTTTTTCCTTGGAAAAAGTTCTAACTATGTCAATATTTGACTTGTACCCAGTGAATTTTCCCACCAAAGTAAGAGACATAGTAGCAATATTGTGGTCAATCAGTTCGTCTGGTAAAGATATGGCATACTTTCCCTTTTCCTTTTAAGATAGGTCTTTTATAACTATGAATAGAGACTTGCTTGTGGGTTTGATCCCGAATAAATTTGACCAAGGACGGTGCCAAGAATAATCTTCCTTGACACAGGGCTAAGCCTTTGAATGTGCAAATGAGTTTCCCTTTGTCCACACCTCCTATTTACCTTTATCATTCTATCTATCACATGGGACCCAACCTTTTTTTTTGTGTCTTCCTTATCCTAGTCTGCCAAATGACCACCATCACAAGCTCCCACAACTATGTCTGGCACCTCAAAACCAGTTTCCTGCCTGCTTCCAAATTTGAAATTCCTCCTTCTCCTCCCGCGTCCATTTATCATTTTGAATAAATAGGAGTTGTCAAAGCTTATTCGGTACATCAAACTATTTATCAATTCAATAACTAGGATGCCAACTCAAAATACATGTTCTAGTGGTTCCATGCATCTACAATTACTTGAAATTCTATTTCCTTGACAAGGATTTTTAAATCAAAACATTCATGGTGCCCTATAAGATCACATCTATCATTTTCTATGTGATACTTCAATGGTCTCACATTTTATAGCATTGTAAGTTATCTTATTTCATGCTCTGTTTATGTCACTGCTATAAAAAAAACTAATCATTTTCATCTACACCCATGGTTCATGCACTTCCCCTCCAACTCTGATAATATATGTGATCGAATCAGAGGTGAATACTTTTTCCATATTATTTATCAAAGGATAATAAATATATCGATAAAAAGTGTATTTGTACCAACTACATACCCATTACTTTATTTTCCAATAGTTGTGGCCACTCACATATCTCTACTTCATCATGCCATACACTTACTAAACACAATTTCAAGTTAAGAATTCCCAAAAATTTCATACAATTCCTATTGCCTCTCATAAATATAATGCCTTCTACTCATGTGATTGTTGTTTCTAGTAGGTCATATATTTTGAATAATATTTTTTTAATAACAATGAATATGTATAATTACTCCTTGCTACTTCTTTGACACATCTCACATGCATCTAGTCTTACATGTTCTCTCACATTAGCGCGATGTACATTCTCAGAAAAAATTATATATCATTTATTTATTCACTCTCATTTTACTAAATTAATTTTAAATCATATATAATTGTTCAATATATATTGGAATATTATTTTGAAGAAGGTCAAGAATTACAAATCATGTCTACTATATCGGTCTTGAAAAAAAATAACAAATATATGTAAAATTTTGCTATTATAAAATAAATTTTGTATTAAAAACCAAGTATCATACAATGTATAATTAAATACTTCTTATTATCATGCATATTGATTGTTATAAGTTATAATCATAAAATTAGTTTATCAAAACTATTGGAATAAATATTATCATAAATTTAAGATAAAATTTAAAATTTTATAATAAATATTTGGGAAAAAAATTATAAACTTGAACCATTGTCGTCCAAATATATGAAATATTCAATATTTATACACATTATTATTGTTAATCTTTTAGGAAAGGCAATCTTAGAATTATGAGAACCAGTTGAAATAATAATAAATGGTAATACTGTAGCAATGTAGTATGAGTTATAATGTAGACATGAAAAGCCTTGAGGATAGAATATACAGAATGTGATGCAAGACAGAAATACACCAATACATTTTCAAGGGGTGACAAAGGATTGTCGTTCAGGCATGGTTAATATCGTGACAACACACAAGGGTATTTTAATTATTATTAGTACCTTCCATTAAGACAGGAGATCAATGTTTCCGAGTGCTCTTTTCCAATTAATCTATGCCTTGGAAATCATGCAAGAAGCCTTTACCCTAAGTTCATAAGAAATTTTCTAGTAAAATCACATTTTCCTATCTTTATATCAATTTTTTGGTTGGTTGTTGTCAATTTTCCCAGTGGTTTTTTTCCTTTTGCATTTTTAAAAATTGGTCATTTTGTTAATTGTTTTGCTGGCAGTATGTAGAGGTTTCGTTGGCATCCAACATGGGTTATTGACACACCTTTGCATACCAAGAAGTGGCAATTTTAGTGCAGGCCACATGCCTTCACTGGCATGAACCAGCTAGTAATGCTTGTTAATCCCCAACTCTTATTATTCTCCTAAATATATTGTATGTTTTATTTGTTGCTTCTTCAGGTATACAGAGAATGATATTTTATTTTTATGTTTGGGGTTTGAGTTTGTCCAATTGCAAATTTATATCGTTGGTCTGATCGAGATCAACTACCCATTTTGTTTCACCCGAAAGATATTAACCTGCCTCTATTTGGTGCCAAATTTTGACTAGCCAATTCAATAAAATCCATGTGATGTATTGGCTGGTCAGGGGAGATCAAGATATATGTGTTTAATGGACCTACCCAATTGGTGTATTGGGATGGAAAAGAACCCTCTCTTCAATATGGATGAATATAATTATGTTTATAAAGGAATAAATCAATAAACCAGATTTAGCTTAAGCATTTCTATCTTTACTTCTCCCGGCATCAATTTGCATGAGGATCGCTTGTTTTTTATTCTAGGGTTCTATCTGTTAGCAATGCATTGGTTTTTCTTTGAATTTCCTAGCCTTTGCTTTTCCTGGGTTTTCTTGGTTTAAAATCCTGTGCTTTGCCGCGCAAAAGAAGTAAAAATCTCTTTTGAAGTCATGTTTTAGTTCGGTCGCTTTGTCGCGTTGGTCTTCTCAAAATATCTCTAAGTTGTGTGAGTGGGCGATGAGCTGTCAGTGAAAGGTAAATCGCGCAATCATGAATAGCTTATGTCAAGTTTTGATCTGTTAGCGATTGAGCGGGTTCAATGTTTTAAAAGGTAAATCACACAGTCGCGATGTCTTATGAAATTCAAGTTATAGGTTAGCGAATGAGCGGGCTAAAAATTGTTAAACTTATCGCTCACTCGCTAAGAGTTAAATGAATGAAATATTGAAACAGCGAGTCAGCGACGGGTTAAAAGTTTGTATATCGCATAGTCGCTGTAAAGCTATACTGTCTACATCGTGCTTCGCGACCGAGCGGGTCTTGTTTAAAAATGAAGCAGTCGCATACCCACATCAAGTTTTATGTCAATGTTAAAAGTCAGCGACTGTGCGACGAGGTCATGTTCTAGAGGTTGCCCACTCGCTTAGGTTCTAACTCACTTGTTTTTTGTAGTGCGAGTGCGCGGCGAAGGTATGAAGTACTAATGTGAAGATTCATCACTCAGTCGCACAAGCATTTTTCAAGATTCTTAAAAGTCTGCGACCAAGTAACTAAGGGACCATTCATCGCCTCACTCACTCACTGATGCTTTGAGGTGATCAAAAGTAAACCCGCGATTCTGCGATGAGTTAAAAGAGGAGACATCGCTCACTCGCCAACCAAAAAAGATGAAAGGAAAAGAGCTTGCGAGTAGGTGACTAAAGAAAGAAGGTGCACAGTCGCGCACTCGCAGTCAGTCATAAAGTGAAATTTTCAAGCTTACGAGTTTGCGACTGAGCAAAGAACAGATGCCATCGCTCACTCATGCATAAGGTAAAAGCTGGAGCATTTTGTAGTGCGAGTGAGCGACCGGATAAAGCATGTGGTAAAGAAATGAACGTCGCTCACCCGCTCAAATCCAAAAGTTAAGTTTGAACAGCCAGCGAGTGTGCGATTAGGGAATAGCTAAAAGATAAGATGCATAGTCGCTTAGTCGCCCAGATTCAGGTGACATGAAGTGTTTTCTAGCGAGGGTGCGATGAGTTAAAAGAAGAGACATCGCTCACTCGCATGAACCCAAAAGAAAAGTATAGAAAGATAGTGAGTATGCGACAGACATAAGATGAATTTCAATAACTAGGTCACCGCTCACTCGCAGAAGGTGAAAAGTAGAGTGAGGATGGATGGCGAGTATGCGACCGGTTGAATAACATGGGTGCGTCGCTCACTCGCAAAGACATTTCCAAAAGTGAATAAAGTGCAGTGTGTTGGCTAGTTTTAGGCTGACGAGTGTTGATGGAAAAAAGCGTACACTCTCTCTTCTAGCTAGGATCAAATAGTGCAAGTTGACGGTAGCATTAATGACAAAATGAATTCTTCATGACAGTTCAAGTGTAGGAATTCAGCTTTCAAGTTGACAAGACACAGTTCTTAAATGGCTATAAGTGTAAATGATTGATTTTGATTTTGTACAACTCTCATTTCTTCATTCTGAGTTTTTCCTGTGAAGAGTAAGAAGCTTATTGGTTTGGAGTTTTGTGTCTGAGGCCAGAACTGCCATGGATGCCAGGTGGGTGGAAGCTGTTGCCAGGCTAGAAGAAGAGAAAACTTTTGATTGGCCCACCGTCAAATAAGTGAACAGATGGGAGGCGAAGCTTAAAGGATGAATCCAATATGGTTAAACCACAAAAGACAAACCTTGTTAGGCTTTGCAAATAAGCTGCCACCTGTGTTCGGTTGACATTTTTTTTTTCTAGTTCATTGCAAAGTTGTTGCAAGAAGTTTTGTAATCCTTCCCAGTATGTCGGTAGCTTGTTGTATCCTTAAGCTATAAAAGGATTCCAAGACTACTGGGAAAGGATGGTCATTTTTATGTTTGAAAGGAATACTAAGTCAATTGTAAACTTGGGTTTTGAGAACCAATATATCAGGTCTTTTTGGAGAAATGTTTGTTGAATGTAATAAGTGATTATGACTTTTGAATAAAATCCAGTTCACAGTTTCTGCAGCATTTAATGAGTTTTCTATCTTCATTTATGCATCCTGAATTTTGTCTAAATTGAATGTTCTAGGAATGTTTTCGATTTATAGATCTGTCAGGCAGATTATGAAATACTTCTAGGGTTCTTTCAAGGAAAGAATATAAAAATACCTTAGAGATATTTCAATAAAGTTTAGGGTAGAAAATGAATTTGATGGATTAATTTGGCTAAGTGTACTGAGGTAGATATACAAGGTATATCTATGTTTGTGTCAGATCCTGTAATTGCCTTAAGTTTTGTCTCTAATCATGCTGGTTAAAAACTATTCATAGATGAATCCATACCCTAGGATTGAGCACTGGTCTATTTTTCATTCAATCAAATGAATATCATCATTAAAATCAATCTTTACTTTCAGTCTGATCTATTTTAATAAAGTTACAGTGACCAGTTCCTGTAATTCCATCAATAACAAACTAGAATAATTCAGTGATTTCATTATTCTAAGTTTTAAAGGGTATCCCCACCCGAGTTAATGGAGCTCAAAGTGTAGGAGGTTTCAAAACCTTGTTTCTGTTGTTCTACTCTATGCTTGGTCAGCGTCAGGGACAAATAGAGTGAACCCTCTAAGGAATATTTTCATGTCAGCAAGAAAAGGAAACAACAGAAAATGGCAACTCTACTGGGGACTTTTATCATGGAATGTGTGAAAGGTTAGTCTAACAACAACATTCCCTAATATAGATAGTTTAAAGTCCAGTTTATGAAATCACATACTGTGTATTTGCATTTTATATATCCTCAAATATCATTGTCAAAAGGTGAATCCTAATTTTCCCAAAGATTTGGGTGGTGACTCCGATTATTGGCTATAGTATTTCCAAGGGGAGTACTAGCAGATTAAGTGTGTGAACATTAATTTCAAGTATAATGAGGAATACAAAAGCAAACACAAAGAATCAATCTCAGGCAACATCAGAAAGTAGTAGTTCTAAAAATCCCAAAAGAAACCACTCTAGAAAAGGGGAATCCTTTAATAATACGTCCTGGAAGCCTAGGTCAGTGGGCCTAAGCCAACTATTAGACACTATTCTTGAGAAAGAGATTAATAAACCCCTAAATCTTGAATCTGATACAATTG
>MU222648.1:93407-105202 GCA_018584345.1 Thuja plicata
ATCTTACCAGCATAGAATTGCAAGCCTGGTATACTGATATTGTGTTTGTCCTAAAAAATGCAAAATGTCCAGAATATATGCCAGAAAATCAGAAGAGGACTTTGAGATTGCAAGCCCAGAGGTATGTTTTGATACAAGGCGATTTTTTTTGGAAAAATAAGGATGGGATTTTGTTGTTATGCTTAGATAAATCACAATCTGAAAAGGTTTTAAGTGAATTGCATAGTGGTGCATGTGGTGGGCATTATTCTACCAAAACTACAGCTCATAAGATAATTAGAGCTGGATTTTATTGGCCATGTCTTTTTAGAGATACTCAAATGTTTGTACAAAAATGTACCATGCCAAAGGTTTTCTGCTAAAATGAAATTTGCAGGAGCATTACCTCTAAATCCTATGACTATTGAAGCTCCTTTTACCCAGTGGGGTTTGGACTTTATTGGTGAATTTACAGAAAAATCTAGTGGGGGCCATAGTTGGATTCTTGTGGCTACAGACTACTTCACCAAATGGATAGAAGCAATCCCAACAAAGAGGGAAACTAGCAGGATAGTAATGGATTTCTTTATGGACAACATTCTGACAAGATTTGGTGTGCCCACTAAGCTAATTATGGACAATGCCATGTGTTTTAGGTCTGATGAATTTATGGACTTCTGTGAAGAATATGGCATTATTTTATCTTACTCCTCGCCATATCATCCTCAATCAAATGGACATGCTGAGTCCAGTAATAAAAGTATTATGAAAATCATTAAGAGGATTTTGGATAAAAATAAGAAGTCATGGCATTCAAAACTGAAATTAGCCTTATGGGCTGACAGAGTGACAGTAAAAAAGGCCAAAGGGGTTTCCCCTTTTGAAATGGTTTATGGAAGTCAGGAAAGGTTGCCTTTGAACAATCTATTACCAGTGTACAAATTTTTGCTGGAAGAAGATTTGGAAAATCCAGAACTTATGATGCAAAGAATGGATCAACTGATGGAATTGGAAGAGATAAGAGTAGAAGCTCACAAAAGAAACCTGAAGTTGCAGCAACAATCTAAATATTTGTTTGATAAAAGGAAAAATGAAAGAAAATTTTAGATAAATGACCTTGTGTTACAATGGATTGCCAGTAAAGAAGAGAAAGGCAAACATGGAAAATTTGAATCATTATGGATGGGCCCGTTTGTAATCCAGCAGTTTCATGGTCAGGATTCTTATTTATTAGAAGATCCAAATGGTGAGATACAGGAATTTCCAGTGCATGGAAAATTCCTAAAACATTATTTCTTGTATTTTTCCTTGCTCCATGCACGTTAGTTTAGTTTTACCTATTTTTGTGTGGGTTTTGTGTGCTCCTGTATAGTTTAGTTTAGGTTTGCGGTCTGTTGTCCAGAGGTCTGGCTTCTAATGAAAATTTTGCAATTATCTTTTCCCAGTCGGAGCCATTGTTAGCACTGCATTGGTTTTTCTTTGAATTTCTTAGCCTTTGCTTTTCGCGGGTTTTCTTGGTTTAAAATCCTGTGCTTTGCCGTGCAAAAGAATTCAAAATCTCTTCTGAAGTCATGTTTTAGTTCAGTCACTTTGTCGTGTCGGTCTTCTCAAAATGTCTCTAAGTTGTGCGAGTGGGCGACGAGCTGTCAGTGAAAGGTAAATCACGCAATTGTGAATAGCTTATGTCAAGTTTTGGTCTGTTAGCGATTGAGCAAGTTCAATGTTTTAAAAGGTAAATCGCGCAGTCGCGATGTCTTATGAAAGTTGAGTTATAGGTTAGCGATTGAGCGGGCTAAAAATGGTTAAACTTATCGCTCACTCGCTAAGATTTAAATGAATGAAATATTGAAATAGCAAGTCAGCAACGGGTTAAAAGTTTGTATGTCACACAGTTGCTGTAAAGCTATACTGTCTACATCATGCTTCGCGACCGAGTGGGTCTTGTTTAAAAATGAAGTAGTCACATACCCGCATCAAGTTTTATGTCAATGTTAAAAGTCAGTGACTGCGCGACGAGGTCATGTTCTAGAGGTCGCCCACTCGCTTAGGTTCTAACTCACTTGTTTTTTGCAGTGCGAGTGTTTGGAAAAGGTATGAAGTACTAATGTGAAGATTCATCGCTCAGTCGCACAAGCATTTTTTAAGATTCTTAAAAGTCTGCGACCAAGCGACTAAGGGACCATTCATCGCCTCGCTCACTCCCTGATGCTTTGAGGTGATCAAAAGTAAACCCATGAGTGTGTAATGAGTTAAAAGAGGAAACATCGCTCACTCACCAATCAACAAAGATGAAAGGAAAAGAGCTCGCGAGTAGGCGACTAAAGAAAGAAGGTGCATAGTCGCGCACTCGCAGTCAGTCATAAAGTGAAGTTTTCAAGCTCGCGAGTTTGCGACTAAGCAAAGAACAAATGCCATCACTCACTCGTGCATAAGGTAAAAGCTGGAGCATTCTGTAGTGCGAGTGAGCAACCGGATAAAGCATGTGGTAAAGAAATGAATGTCGCTCACCCGCTCAAATCCGAAAGTTAAGTTTGAATAGCCAGTGAGTGTGCGATTAGGGAATAACTGAAAGATAAGATGCATAGTTTCTCAGTCACCCAGATTCAGGTGACATGAAGTGTTTTCTAGCGAGGGTGCGATGAGTTAAAAGAAGAGACATCGCTCACTCGCATGAACCCAAAAGCAAAGTATAGAAAGATAGTGAGTATGCGACAGACATAAGATGAAGTTCAAGAACTAGGTCATCGCTCACTTGCAGAAGGTGAAAAGTAGAGTGATGATGGATGGCGAGTATGCGACTGGTTGAATAACATGGGTGCGTTGCTCACTCACAAAGACATTTCCAAAAGTGAATAAAGTGTAGTGTGTTGGCTAGTTTCAGGCTGACGAGTGCTAGATGGAAAAAAAGTGTACACTCTCTCTTCCAGCTAGGATTAAATAGTGCAAGTTGACGGTAGCATTAATGACAGAATGAAATCTTCATGATAGTTCAAGTGTAGGAATTTGGCTTTCAAGTTGACAAGATACAGTTCTTAAATGGCTATAAGTGTAAATGATTGAGTTTGATTCTGTACAACTCTAATTTCTGCATTCTGAGTTTTTCCTACGAAGAGTAAGAAGGTTATAGGTTTGGAGTTTTGTGTCTGAGGCCAGAACTGCCATGGATGCCAGGTGGGTGGAAGCTATTGCCAGGCTAGAAGAAGAGAAAACTTTTGATTGGCCCACCGTCAAAGAAGTGAACAGATGGGAGGCAAAGCTTAGAGGATGAATCAAATATGGTTAAGCCACAAAAGACAAACCTTGTTAGGCTTTGCAAATAAGCTGCCACCCGTGTTTGGTTGAATTTTTTTTTTTTCTAGTTCGTTGTAAATTTGTTGCAATAAGTTTTGTAATCCTTCCCAGTATGTTGGTAGCTTGTTGCATCCTTAAGTTATAAAAGGATTCCAAGGCTACTGGGAAAGGATGGTCATTTTTATGTTTGAAAGGAATACTAAGTCAATTGTAAGCTTGGGTTTTGAGAACCAATATATCAGGTCTTTTTGGAGAAATGTCTGTTGAATGTAATAAGTGATTATGACTTTTGAATAAAATCTAGTTCACAGTTTCTGAAGTATTTAATGAGTTTTCTGTCTTCATTTCTACATCCTGAATTTTGTCTAAATTGAATGTTCTAGGAATGTTTTCGATTTATAGATCTGTCAGGCAGATTATGAAATACTTCTAGGGGTCTTTCAAGGAAAGAATATAAAAATACCTTAGAGATATTTCAATAAAGTTCAGGGTAGAAAATGAATTTGATGGATTAATTTGGCTAAGTGTACTGAGGTAGATATACAAGGTATATCTATGTTTGTGTCAGATCCTGTAATTGCCTTAAGTTTTGTCTCTAATCATGCTGGTTAAAAACTATTCATAGATGACTCCATACCCTAGGATTGAGAACTGGTCTATTTTTCATTCAATCAAATGACTATCATCATTAAAATCAATCTTTACTTTCAGTTTGATCTACTTTAATAAAGTTACAGTGACCAGTTCCTGTAATTCCATCAATAACAAACACGAATAATTCAGTGATTTCATTATTCTAAGTTTTAAAGGGTATCCCCGCCCGAGTTAATGGAGCTCAAATTGTAGGAGGTTTCAAAACCTTGTTTCTTTTGTTCTACTCTATGCTTGGTCAGTGTCAGGGACAAATAGAGTGAACCCTCTGAGGAATATTTTCATGTCAGCAAGAAAAGGAAACAACACTATCCTCGTGATGCTAGATTGAAAAATGGGACCTTCAGTCAAACCCTATTATAGGTTATATATTCCATTACTTATTTGTAAATTGATTACCTTCCCTATAATTTTTTTTATATTGAGGCTTTTATTTTTGTTGCAGATGATATTGTGAGGCATTTTTGGAAAGAAATCTTGAATTTTGAGTTGGTGTTTGAAATTGAATTCATTTTTAGTAGGATTTTTGGTAGGGTGGAGTAGATGATGCTTTTTTTCCTCTGTATTAGTTTGTCCTTAGGATTTTTATAGTGATTAATAATGCTCGTATTTATAGTGATTTTTATAGTGAGTAATAATGCTTGTATCGGTTGAGATCCTCAAATTGATAAAAAATCTTGCAATTCAAACTTGATGGCATACAAGGCTACATATTTGAGGAATGGAAGCATTCTTGCCAAGTGTTGATGGGGTTTTGCTGACCGGGTCCGCCAACAGTCATAAGTTGTCACCAGGTTCTGGGGAAATCGGCCAACTCTGCCTACAAAGGTTGTCTGGGGGAAATAAATCCTCTGGGCCTCCAAGCACCTGGGTGTCGGGTCACAACGGTGCGGGGCTCGGTTGGGAGAGGTGACTATTTTTGAGGGGGATAGCTGGTTTCTTCAACTCATTTTCTCTGGAGATTCGATCAAGGTAAGGTTTTTCCCTAGCATTCTATACTTAGCAAATAAAGCGAAAAAGATCCTATAGGGTTAGAAATGTTTCATCTAACTATAGTCATGTTGAAATGTCCAGAACATCAATAATACTCTGGTAAACTACACTAAATATCGAAGAAACACACAACCATCAGCTAGCATTTTATCACTAGCGGGAATAAAGAGGTCGTTAATCTACTTTAACATACCAGGGTAGAAGACATAAAGAACATCAAAACATGAAATACCATTAACTCAGAAGCAGGAATGCCAACAACATCATTGCCACAAATTCTTCCTTCTTTATTAATGTTCCTTCCAGCAAGCACTGGTGCGCGATACAATGGCGGCTCCAGGGGAGCATCTAACTATTGAGAATAGAACAATGGAGCATTGAGCTTTGCAACTTGAAAAGAGAAATTCTTTTGCTATTGCTATGGACAACAAAATCATCAATTTTGCCGACCCTTGGAAATGGGTCGATTTGCCTATTTATACAACTCTCTTCTAACCCTAGCCCTATTTACATTATGTTTCAATAAAATACAATATCCGAGGGCTGGTACTACCTACGCCATCGTACAAAAGACCTAGAGATGGAATAGGTCTGCCATGTCAGAAGAATAAGACAAGAATATACATTGGAAGAATTGGTCTCGAGAAGAGAGTCGGGAAGGAGAAAGAAGGAAGTAGGTCCCTCGGGGACCAAGGCTACATGCCTCATAAATGGGAAATGTGGTGCCCTGTCTCCAACACACCAGGTGCACCTCCGAATGACACCTCAAGAAGACCACCCTATCAAAAAACCAACTGCCAAGTCAACGTCTCTTTGATGTGGCCAACCATCCTCTGACAATTTTATTAACTGCCTCTGAAAGTGACTAGTCGGCCTCGGGGACCGGGACACGAATCACTTTAAAGAATACAAAATTTTGGATCTGAGACTCTGGGATTTGGGAACTTACGTCCCTAAAAGAATAAAGAATACTCAACACTCAAGTTCCCCCCGGTCCCCGGAGAAAGCTCAAGGTTTCTTATTATCGTTGAAGGCCTGAAGGAGGTGGGAAATGTCGTCTTCATCTATTTCTTTTAGGCTGGCCCTTCTGTGCCTAGCTACTTCAACTTGTTCCCCCAAGTCTGGAACATTTTCTTTGAATTCATCCACCATCCTCGTGGCGTCATGACCCTTAAGTATCATGCTGGTTAGTTTCACCATCTGGGCCCCATCTATCCCCTCCAAGGATTGGTACCGAGATTTCATTATTTCATCAAAACTCCCCAAAACTGAATCTTCAGGGGTATATGTATCTGGGCTAAGGGGATTAGCCCTGGAAGCCTTTATTACAAAAGACTTATATAAATTAGAAGAATATTTTACAGTATTTACCTTTTCTTGCAAGGACTCCACTAGTTGCTTGGTTACCTCCAATGTGAGGTCAAGTCTGGAGTGCTAAGTTTTCACAAAATCAAATGATTCCTCACCCAGAATTCTCGATTTGGAAATTATATCTTATCCCAAGGTGAGGAGCTCTTCGAGCTCCACCTTCCATGCTTGGTAATTTTCAACGTCACTCTCCCACTGCTCAATGAGTGTTTCTGCCTGATGAATAACTTGTCAGGCCATGTATAAGTCCAGGAGAGTGGACGCCAGGAAGCGCCGGGTGTTTCCTATCTATAGGGCGACCCATTTGTCTACTGCTTGGGCCTTCTTTTTCATTACTTGCAGGGAGTCTATGTCACTCTGCGGTAATTCCTCTGATGTGGTCTCTGGAGGGGCGGCATTGATGGGTCTAGCCAGCTCAGTAAGCAATCCCATAAGGTTTGCATTCTTTTCTTTTTAAGCTTTGAGCCTCTGGGCCTCCTTTTTGTATCGGGCTTCTACTTCCCTTGCTGCCTCCTTAAGCAAGTCTACCTTGCCTTTCTTTCCTCTTTTTCCCAGGGACACCTGTGCAACATTGTAATCTGCAGGATCTGCAGTTGCCTCATCGGCATTTATGGGAGGTGTTGCCACAATGGAAACTGTTTCTCCGCCCGGCCCAATTCACAGATTATGAACTGTCTAGGATTTCTTTGCCTTCGGCGGGGCCTAAACTTGGGCCATCATTCTGCTGAACGTCATTCTTGCCAAGGTTGTATGTCTTTTTTCAACTTACTCAGGTGGCTGTTTCTCCTTTTCAACATGGATCTCATTTGTGCCTCCCCCGGCCTTAACTTCTTTTGCAGCAACATTATTTTCAACCTCCATCCCCTCAGCCTTGTCCTGTATATCAATCGCTGGGTCTTGACCCTAGTAGGTTTCCTCGAGGATTTCTTCTTCAAGTTGCGTTTCTTCTTCTTGTTCTTCTTCCACCAGGGCTTCTTCCTCTATTGGCATTAAGGGAGGTATCAGGCTGAGATTCAGATTTTGGGCCACTGTGATAACCTGCCCGAAGGTTTCTCCCGAGAGTGGCCCCTGGAACGTGGCGGCTGGGGTTACGGTTATTTTTGAAGGTTCGATTCCCCCAGAGGATGCCATTTTTTCACCTTGCTTTAGTTGGTCCACTCCTGGACCTTGCATCTCTTGAGCCCTGGAGATAGTCTCCGACTCTGGCTCCTTTTCTCCTGCCTGCTGTTCTTGTGCAGGCTCTTGTTCCACCTCTTCTTGCTCCGTGGCCTCTTGTTCTTTCCCCGGGACTTCTACCCCTGCTTGTGTATCGTCCCCCTCTAAGTTACCAAACTCATCAGCCACAAATACATCAAATTCTTCTTCTTGAGGGGGATTGGCCAGGACCTCTGCAGGTTCTGCTTCTTTCTCCGGTTCTGGGGAACTAGAAGAAAGGATCTCTATTTCCTGGGGGAGGGATGTCTCCGGTACTAGTACCGGCTCTGCTTTGACCTGCTTGATGTGCTTCCTCTTCCTCTGGGTAACCAAAGGTGGCCCCACATCGGCTATTGCCACCGCTTCCATGGGATCCACTCCCGTTGCCTTTATCATTAGGGTTGCCAATGATGGGGAGGAAGGGGGACGAATTGGTCTGGCCATGAGTGGGGGAGTGGCTAGCCTCGTTATTAACTATTCCCTCATCTGCTGGGAGGCTGCCACAGATTGCTTAATCTATTCTTGTATAGGGACTTCTTGCAGTGAGGGGGTTGTAGCTATTCTCTTTCCTTTGTCTGTGGCCTGCGAAGAAGTCCCGGCCCCCGGGGTCAATCTTGGTACCGGCTGTGGTGCTAATTTTGGCGCTGGTCGGGGAGCTTGACGCATACTCCCAGGGCACACCCTTTTGAAATAGGCATGACTTCACTCGACCACCTCCTGAGTGAAGTCCTCAATTGTGGGCCCCTCCTAGGCGGCCCAATCCATTGCTGATAGTGCCATTTTATCGATCCCCTTTTCTTTGTACTAGGGATCTATGGTGGGGGCAGCGTCTAAGAAGCCCACTGGGAATCTCTAGAGCTTCAGTTTTTGCATCATTCTAGCTGTCATTCTGACATAGTACCTACTTCATACATCCACGTCATCCTGGCAATCAGCCCAGAAGTCTTCCATGTGTATATGATGGGGCTCTGAAGCCCGGGGCAGTGCTGTTGCAATTTTGCCATGCGGATCAAAATTTCTCCACGCCAGATAAAACTCTTGCAAGTTATAACTCTTCAGCTCATTGTCTGCCTCCTTCACGGTGGCCAAACTACATGTGTAGTTCCCACAGGTAATTGAGAATGGGACGTTGGGGACCTTCTTGAGGGCCAAGAAGGCGTGCAGCTCCATTATCTGTCGGCAGTATTCCAACAGGATGATTTTGTCCCCATAATGCTTGGGAAACAAGTAGGGTTTCCCGGAGAAGCCGGCGACCCTAATGTATGTATGCTACTAGAACTGGATATAGTAGTGTCCATAACTACTAACTAACTTCATCACCTCAGTAGATAGACGGTATCGAGCATCCCGGGCGGGTGTGAGAAGGTGGTAGTAAACGAATGAATCATTTACCCGGCAGAAACTGGGAAAGCTGGCCTCCCATTAAATCTATGGGAAATGGTCCCATGGTGCTTTTTGTCCCAGGCCAATCCCAAGAATGCCATCTATAAGTAGGTCGTTTGAGTGGGGCCTCTGTTGGGTCAAGGCCGAGAAAACATAAGAAGACATGTAGAACTTCTTCTTCTGGTTTAACTGCTGGAACTGGGAGTCGACATGATTGGAGATTATTGTCACCCAGTCAAAGAATTCTCCCTTGGTGGAGATGCTGAGGAGGAAATAGTACATCCATTTGGAAAACTCCTGGGCGAAAGGTTGCCCAAATACCTGGGCTAATGCTATTATCCCCATTTGGATGCTCTCCTTCAATTCAGAGCGGGGGATATCTATCTTCATTCTCTTTGGGTCCCTCTTCAGAGCCTTGAGCCAATGGGTATTCATGTATATCTGGGCGGCATCCTCCAGTTGTGTAAACTATTTCAAGGTGTCAGTCCTTGTAACCACCGTGGTTCTATCAAATTGCGGGATACCCAGGCCTGCCTGAAATGTGACTGGGTCGAGGGACACCAGTGGAGTGGGGTATCCTATGGGTTCTGTAGCTGCGAGAATAATGGCCCAGATAGAAGAGTTGTAGTTGGTATCAAGTGTTAAGATAAGCTCTGGAGATTGCACGGAGCATGGGAAGCAAGCTGCTCAGAGGATTCTGGAACCCCTGACGTTGATTGCGAGCTGGTCTCCAGCCTGTCGCTGGATGTGCATTACCTTCACCAGGGCCTGCATTTCTATCCAAGTTCTGACATTGGCGTTGGTCATCAGTTCTACCTTAGACTCAATCTTTGAGCCCATGATGCCATTATCCTATACATACTTCATGGTGAGGGGAAGTTTTTCCAGGGCTTTCTCCATCTTTGACTTTGCTGCTGCCCTTGTTTCTATTGTGGTTGGTAATTTCAGGCTTCCGGGAGGAGATGATGCGGACGCTTCACACATGTTTGGAAGATAACTCCAAGAACCTACGAGACAAAGCGACCGTTAGAACATGTTTATCAAAGTAATCATTCCGACGTCCGGGGAATTTTATCACCGTGGTGTTTGCCTTCCTGAAAAGTTAGTATTATGCAAAGATGCCCGAAAAGAAAAACATAATAAATAGAAGATTTTATTAAACATCCGGGCCCGGGGTATTTATCACACTTTGGCGAAGACACAAGATGGATGGGGGTAAGAGACCTGAGGCCTGGAGAAATGACCGTTAGCAAAGATGTATAAAAAAGGCAAGTTGTTGAACCCACGTGGTCGCCACGTGCGTTAGCATTAAATGGGTGCAATGGCGATGACGGCGGAGCCAACTGTCTGAACGCGTGAAAAGGGAAATCCACTTGGCTGGAATTGATTGCATGCATGGGACGTAAATGAGGTTCTGACAGACTTTATGGAGGAGAGAGAAAACTACTTGTTTCAAACCGGCGGGGAGCAGTGTTTCAAACAGGTGGTTTTCTACCTCGAAGTGAGTTCAAAGGCGAAAAACTAGAAATGGGGGTGACTCAACCAGCTAGCCAAGCCACCCGGAAGGATATATATAGAGCTAAGGGATATATACATAGAAATAAGGAGATATATACATAGACTATTTACAACTATATACATATATACATGAATATACAACGTGGGACGACGCCCGTGGGAAAACCAGATGAGACAGAAACTTATCTACAACTATCTACAGCTATTTACACTATTTATAGAAACAACCTGTGTGCAGAGGGCAGACAACCCTTTGGCAGAGCTGACCCACCAACGGGCAGCAAAACCAGAAGACAATGGACCAGACAAGACAGAAAAACAAAACAAAACCAAGCAAACAAAAGAAAAACAAAAACCAAAGAAAGCCATAGAGAGGGGAAAGCAGGAACACCAACCTAAGAACGTAGAAGGCAGAGAAAAGAAAGGGTTACCTCCAGAGCTCTGCAATAGCTTGGGTTGTCAATCGGTCAGAAGAACCACCATGAAGCACTTGCACTTGCCTGAGAACTACTGAAAATCCTTAAGCGTTGATTATCATAAACTTCCTGCAAATGCTCTGTTAATCAGTTTGAAATTGCTCTTTAATTTGCTCTAAGTGCTTGAAGGTTTTAATCGTGGTAAACATGAAAATGACAGATGACATTTATTTAAAGCTACAGTAAAAGGCAATCCTCCTCCTTCCGACGATCTCCAAACAAGCAAAAACCTCCAGACCCCAGGCCCGAGGATTCCTCGCGATGATATTCCTAAGAACATCACGACGAAGAATCCTAGAGTCCAGAATCTGGTTCCCAACAAAAGGCAACCTCCGGGACTAGAGTCTGGGAGACAAAAAGCAAACAAACAAGACGCAACACCATGGAAGAAAACCCCAGAGAAAGAAAAACAAGAAGGGAAAGAAAGACAAAGGGAAAACCGTAAGTAAAAGCAAACAAAAAAAAAAGGGGGGACCCAACATTTTGCACACAAAATGTAGGGACGGGGATGTAGGGCATAACAAATGGTGACTATCTGGGACAAATGCCTTAGCGCATTTGAGAACTAAAGAATCTCTGGTTAGCAAAACTGGAACAAGCCACTTCCCAAAGCGTCTGACAGGCAAAGAGCAACATATCCAAGAGAATCCAACCACACAGGAGTCAATCTGTAGTCTTTCATCAGTGGTGTCGTGTGTTCTTGGGAAGGAAATCAAGCCAATGACCTTTGGGAGGAATAGAGAAGGGGTACTAATCACATCGAACCAGTCATCAATTTGCTCATTTCCCCTAGAGACCGAAGTTTTATCCCGCTTTTCCTCTTGTTATTTTATTTTTTTCTGGGTGGGGAAGGCGGTACTTCTTTCACCATTAAGCTTAAGCTTAGCTAATTTTAATGGTGGTACTTCTTTCACCTATCCACCTGTGTTTAGATATTTGAAG
>MU222650.1:2246-27638 GCA_018584345.1 Thuja plicata
AACAGTATAAAGAAGCTAGAATCAAGATGAGAGAGCTGCTGGATGAGACAAAAGGTATGGCTACCTGGAACAATAAAAAAGACTATCAAGAAGAAGAGATTCTAGATTTCTTTGAATCTCCAGGATCAAATGCAAGTAATACATCAGATACATCAGAAGAGAACATCACTAATCTAAAGGAGATCAATCAACATCTGACAGAATAATTAAAATGCTGCAAATCGGTCCAGAGAGCCAGATGGTAAGAATGATTGATGTGATGAGTTCTACTAGACAAGCTGAAACAGAAAGGACACTTGCTATTGATGACAAAAGGAAGATTACAGAGAAACTAAAAGAAAAGGAAATGGAAATTCAAAGACATGATGAGCATCACCATGATCTCACAAATCATATTATCCTTACGAGTCAAGAAGCAAACAGAATAAATGTGGAACTCATTGAAAGAATATAGATTATCGGTGACCTAAGAGAAGAAAATGAAAAGCTAAAGCATGAGGTTAGAATTCAGCAACAACATAATGAGATTATCAGAAAGGCTAAAGAAAGCAATAACAGAATGGATGAATTCGTTGAAGGACAATGAAGAGTCAACAACAACAATGATATAGGCTTTACCGAAAATGGAGAATCATAAAATCCAAAAATTGTCTATGAAAATCCAAGACCAAGAAAGCTGACATGAAAGCATTGTGGAAAGCAAGGGCACACATCAAATGTATGTAGAGGTAAAATGAAAGGTATTCCTAAATCTACACCTACATCTTCATTCATAGGATTTTGTTATAAATGTAACAAGAAAGGACACAAGGCTTATGAATGCAACAACAAGATAGAACAACCAAAGAAGGAAGCCTACATGGACAAATATTGTCCTACATGCAAGATGAATGGGCACACATATGAAGAATGCTGGAAAAAGAAAAAACAAGCATGGAATCCTAAAGGAAAAAAGGTTCCTTATCAACCAAAGAGAATCGGTAATCAATATACATGGGATTACAATATATGGACAAACTGTACAGCATGTGGTAGATATGGTCACATTGCTGCAAACTACATGAGAGCATGGACCAAAAGGTCTAGAGGCTGGTCAAACCCTAGAATGGCATGCTTACACTGTCATAAATTTGGTCATCTCAAGAAAGATTGCAAGGACCGATTGACAAAAACAAGCACATATCCCAATGGAAACACCATTGAAGATATCTGGAGGGAAAGAGAAAATGTGGATAAAAGCTTCAAGCAATGATGAAGCCGGACCAAGCAATGCAAATGGTGACACCCCATCCATTGGATCCGGTGACACCACCAACCCCACTTGAGCTAAACAAGTAAGTATGGAACTGCACTATACCAAGTTATATTTTGCATCAGTTCCATTGTACAAATTGATAGATAGTCAAAATCTGCATGAACCAAAGATGCATATTAGTTTACTTGTTACAAATCTAAGAATACAACACCGTCGGTAAAAAATTACCGAAAATCATCGGTGAACATAATAATGAGTTGTTTAAACTTACCAAAAATTGTCGGTCAACTAGTAAAAATGCTAAATTGTTAATGTAACCCGATGCCCGTCGGTAAGAAAGCAAAGTTCAGAAGTTGTCATGACAGAATACTGATATCCGTCAGTAAAAGAAAAATGGTTAAAAACTACCCAAAGTATCATGTCTTCATCGATGATGATTTGAAATGTCCTCCCAATGAAACCCATTTTCATGTCCCGACGAGTCGTTGATCATTTATTGCAAAGACTCGGGTCAAAAAGTCTATAAATAGTCGACGGGACAACTTCATTTTTCACCCGCAATTTGAAGAGAAAGTAGAGTGAAAACAAAGCGATTAAAGATCAGAAAGAAAAGGCATCCCCAGATCAATTCAACACACAACAAATAGATCTTTCATCACTATTGCAAATTGAAGTAAGTACCAAAGGCATCGAAAGATTTCTGTCATTGTTTTATCAAGAAAGCCCTAATTTTGATAATACCCTAAAAACTTGAAATACAATGGCAACCACCTCAAGAACCGCTAAGATGAAGATTGATAAGAGGAATATGGTGAAACTAATCAAGAACAGTACATGTGTAGAACCGAAGTATAAAATCTGCCCAGAAATTGCATCAAAACTGGATGAAACCGACACATTTTTAAAAATTTCACCTAGGGTTTTGCTCATAGAAGACATTAGGTCTTATATTCACTGCAAGATCATAGAGATAGGTGATCTTGAAATGGATGAATCTTTTAAGAAGTTGTGTGATGACGAAGGAAAACTAAAGGAAGAGCATAAACACTTGGAAGTCAAAGGGTTAACTAATGCCCTACATTTCCTGAGGGAATTCAAAATAGAATGGATAAGGTTAGTCTTGAGCAGAATGCATGACAACAAGTTATGGCTAGAACAACCCAAGAAAATAACCAAGGATGTTCTTCACGCTGTCACTTGTTATCCGATAACCGACAAGCCTAGGGCACACAAGCATCCATCCATGAAAGAAGTTGAAAAATCACCAATGTAGAATGAGACAACAGAGGTCTCAAAGAAAACACAATCACTGACGAAGAGCTAAAATTTGGTGCATGTGTTATTGGGTATAAAATCTTTCAGGCTAGCAGACTGAACAACATTTCTGCAACAGCAGTAAGCACAACTTACAAAATGGTAACAAAAGGAATTCAGATGGATCTGTGTGAGATCCTATTAAAACAAATTGATGAGAACATGATCAAAATCAGGTCTACAAAGACCAACACATGTAAGTTTGGATCACTTATCATGTGTATCTTTTTCTATTTTCAAGAATACTTTCCTTCAATAGGAAAAGTAGTATGGGACACTACCAAACCGGTAACACATCAAATTAGTGAACTGATTAAGTCACTAGGAGATAATTTTGAGTCTGTTATGTCTACATACTTCCTTGAGTTCAAGGAAAAGATGATGGAAAGAACTAGGATTCCTGAACAACTAGTTGAAAAACATAAAGATGAGATATGTTTTATGGCAGACATAGATTACACCCATATCAAACCGGTTGTACCAAGAATAGCTTGGTTAGCACCATTAGAATATGAGATCAATATTGATAAAGCTACAAGTGCAATTGAGGCATTAATTAATGAGCCCATTGATAAGAAAAAACCAAGGTTTGGGACATATGAAGAGGCCAAATCTAAGATAAAACAAGGCCTAGAAGTCAAGAAAACTATAAACAAAAAGGATAAAATGATTAAGAATCTCAAGAAGATTCTATCAGTTATAGAGGAAGAACAGGATCAACAAGAGGAAACCGATGAACAGGGCAGCATCAATGAAGAACAAGAAGAAAAGAAATTAGATACAGAGGCGACTAAATCTGATACATCTCCATCTCCACCTCCTGCAAAGAAGCAAAGGACAAGGAGTCAAACTGCTGGAACCGATACCACACTACTTAAGAAAGGTCAAGTAAGGACTTATATGAGGAAGCAACCAGCTAAAAGAACTAGACAAAAAACTGTCAAAACCACACCACCAAAGAAGAGGAAAAGGTTGGTTAGGACAAAGGCTGACTTGGATGACACTAAAGATGATGAGCCTGATGTAGTGAAGAAGAACTTCAAAAATCAAAAAGTTGATGAAACTGCCAAATCCATTGCTACACACGGTACAATGACTGATAAGAAGATCAGACAATGGGATACACTAAACCCAGAGGATCAGAATAAAATACAAGAGGCAGTCATAAAGTCAATGATCAAGAACAAGTATGCACCTGCAGAATTTGTAAATCAAATACCTAACGAGCTAGGTAAAAGGGTATACCAACAATGGTCATATGCCCTAAAAATAGAGAGAGAAGAAAGAGAAAGGGTACTTGTGAGACTAATGCCTCCTAAATCCAAAGTTGAAGAAATAAAAGAAGTACCAAAGAAACACTCAAGCAAATTTGTAGCCAAAATAAGGGCATACAATGTACTAGAGAACAAGTTTATCAAACTAGATTCAATGATAGAAACTAAATGGAGACAACTCCTGGATCTACCAGCAGAGTCAACAAGTGGTGAGAAACAATTAATTCTCACCAACACACCTCACAGAGAGGAGGAGACAGAAAATGCAATTCCTCAGCATATTACTCTGGACAATACTGAAAGTGACAATGAGCCTATAAACGTAGACATAGTCATGGATGATATCATCCAAGACATCACTAACTATGACTCAGACAAAGATCCACAGAAGAAAGATGATGTCATATTTATAACACTTAAGGATCAACAAAGCCATCAAGAATTGCAAGCATCAGATGGTAAAATAGTTAACATTGCCGATGAACAAGTGTAGGACAGTTCAATCATGCACTCAAAAGTACAAGACCCTGCATAAGATACAGAAAAAGATGAGGATGTCACTGCTAAAAAGGCTCTAACCGATGAGTAGGACACCACTATTAACAAAGCCCAAGCTACAACTCAAAGTAACATGTCTATCTTAATGAAGGCAATAAACATACTACAGGGTATGATGGATCTAATGAAAAGGAAACAAGCACACCCGAGGACAAGGGTGATGGAGAAGCTAAAGAAACCACTGATACAACCGCAGAACAATCTACAACCAATGATCAGAAAGATACTTCTACTTATCAGAATAAGAAATAAAATCAAAGGAAACAAGGGACAAACCAACAGAGAAAGGTGAAGAAGGAAAGAAGGATGAACTAGAGAAGAAATCAGAAGCACATTCTGCAGAAACACCCAAAGTTAATGAAGAGATGTCTTCACATAACCGACAGGTGCCACCTGAGCAGAAGACACAAGAAGCATCCTCTACAAAGCCTTAACCAAGTAATTTAGAGACAACAAATGAACTAGCTATGGTAGTTCATACATTTGCATCCCCTCACATCTCAAAGAAGAAGAAAGGAAAGAATAAGAATCAAGTAACTCTGGATGAAATCATTGAGATTCCAGTCTGTGATCCAAGAATATTGGATCCAACTGCATTGACAAAATATTCTAAGCTCTGTGAAAGAAAATCTATTCAAGACAAACTAAAGAGAGTAGAAAAAGAGGCCAAGGTACTAGAAGTAGCGAGAAATATACTTCAACAGATTGTACCTGACATAGATATTGATCAAAAATCTCTGATGCTTGATCAACTCGTCATACTCACAGATGCAATAACATCTCAGAATATTGATGTTGAGAAGGTTATGGAAGAGAGACTTGAACAAAAGTATGAGTTCAAGCTAGCTGAGAAAATAAGCCAGGAAGTGGCACTGAAAAAGGTCAAGCTATTTGAATTGGTAAGTATAATTGATCCAATTATATCATAAGTTGTTACCTTAATAAAGAAATTGTACACTTTAGATCAACTCACTTAGGAGTATACCGACAAGATAGAAAAAATAGATGTTGATCTTAAGTCCAGTGCACAGAGTCTCACCAACACGAAAGAAGCACTTAAATTGCACAATGAACAAATCATACATGCTAGGAAACAGAGACAGGACATACGGTTTGCAGAGATGAAGTACATAGATGAGGTAAATGAGCTCCAAGTCAAGCTCTTGCCAACACTTACACTCCTGCAACAACATATGACACAGGCAAATACTCTAATTGCCACCCCGAAAATGTTTGTCCTCGACAACATTTATGATATGCATGCAAGGCTAGAGCTACAACACATGGCACTAGAACAGCTGAAAGAACAATGGGAGAAACTGCTTGAAGATATCAAAACAACCCATTCTAACATATTTGATACATTGTAAGTTGCACATTTTTGTAACAATTTTTGGCATATTATATGTTTTACATTTTTGTCATCAGTATCAAAGAAAGAGGGAATTTGATATGTTCACTCACCTCAGTGAAAAGGAGGAAATCGTATGTATAATGTATAGTAAAAGAAAGGGGAAATAATGTACACACAGAGAATGAATAGTATACATGTACATATACATATACTATACCGGTGCACACAATTAGGGGGAGTCATATTATGACAAGGATATAAACATGGTGTATACATACTAAAACACTTTAGTATTATGCACATATCAGTTTTTTATACTAATGTCAAAGGGGGAGATTGAAGGCATTATATTTTTCCATTAGTATACTTAGAGAAAAACATGATCTGCACCATCGGTTTACCCTACACCAACAAACAGGGTACATCACTATCCGATGCCAAGGTTACTCGACAAACACTGATTAAGTGTAATCGGATGACAAAAAGGTAAAAGAAACCTGACGAGTAACAACAGTGCTACCCGAAGGAACAAAAAAGAGAGGAACCCGATAGATACATGGAACCCGACGGACATTTCAATCAAGGAATGCCAACAGACTTCAAGTTCAAATCGACGACCAAGAACTGATAGTCATTTACATCTCGCAAAAAGTGGATCTAACTTTCCACGTCAGATAAATCACTGAAGTTGTATTTATAGCTTCTTGATTTGATTTTAAATCCATTATGTGTGGAGGAAGCAATGTATTTACTATTTTTTTAATTAGTTTTACTATTTTAAAACATGCAAACTAAAGATCAAGGTCAAGTTGTAAACCTTGGATCTAAGAGTTGACATTGTAATGCATGAATTCCAAGATAGGTCAAATACTTGTATAAATAGGTGCTCAATCCATTGAGAATAGTTGGTTGTTCAATGAAGATAGTAGCCACAGAGAGAAACTAAAGAATAGACAGAGAATTCATGCAGAAGGACGCAAACATAATCAAATCAGTTTTTAAGAACAGAACAAAGGCTACCGACGAGCAGAGAAAAGGTATTCATCAATCACTTAAGGTGATATTATTACTGTAAGAGCTTTAATGGATCTGTAAATCAGCAAAAGTAGATTGCATACAGTCAGATCAACATTTGTAGTCATTCTAACAAAGTGTAGTACACTAATGAAATCCTTTCAAGAAAGGTGGGCTTAACTGTCCTATTGTAAAATATCATAACTAAGTGCACACTTAAATCAGTGTTTCTACAGCTCTTAACAGAGTAGATCTTAACAGGTCTCCACCTTAATACTCCTAATAGGGTAGATCATCAGAAGTGATCAAATTGTAAGCCTTAACCGTCTCCCTTCCATTCTGCAGATAGTGAAGTTTTGTGGGTGCCATCCCCACCGTAGTTTTTACTTCCTAACAGGAGTTTTTTGCGATACCATATCTTGTGTTATGTGTTTATCATTTTCATGAATGTTTCTATGACTGTTGAAAATTATTAAATATTGTGAACAAACAATACATGCATAAGAAAGAATAACAGTAATGGTTGGTAATACAAAATTGAATGATTACTAATGATGAATAAAGAAAGGTGTTAAAATTTTTAGAGGTATTGATTCACCCCTCCCCTCTCAGTACTACTTCCCATTAATTCCAACATACAGCACTTCTGGGAACACAAGTTGTATGGGAAATTATCCAAGTGTGCCTTTTTCCAGAAAGAAGTGCAATACTTGGGGCACTTTATCTTAGAGAAATGAATAGCAGTGGACCTGGCCAAGATAAAAGTATATCAGAATGGCCAATACCCAAAATTGTTAAGGAAGTTAGGAGCTTCATGGGACTAGCATGTTACTACGGAAGTTTGTGTTGAATTTTTCTCGATTCGCTCATCCTATTACCTCACTTCAACGGAAAGGGGAACAATTTGAATGGACCGAGAGATGTGAGAAAGTTTTTGAAATGCTCAAGGAAAATTTAACTACTGCCCCAATTTTAAAGGTGTCAGACCCTGAAGGACACTTTCTAGTGGTCACAGACGCCTCGGGTGAAGGGTTGGGTGGAGTACTTATGCATGAAGGAAAGGTGATTGCATACGAGTCCAGGAAACTTAAGAAATATGAAGTTAACTATGCCCCTCATGACTTGGAACTTGCAGCCATAGTTAATGCACTGCAGAAATGGTGACATTATTTGTTGGGAAGACCCTTTGAACTTAAGTCTTACCATCAAGGCCTAAAGTATATCTTCACCCAACCCAAATTGAATGCACGTCAGAGAAGATGGATGGAATTGATTGCGGAGTATGAATTTGAAATCAATTACATCAAAGGGAAGGAAAATCGGGTAGCAGACGCTCTGAGCCATAGATGACACATTGCAGCGATGACAACCATCCTAATTAACTTTAGGCAGCAGGTTGTTCAACAATCCCTTAATGAAAAATTCTACAAACAAGTGAAGGAGGCTCTACAACATGACCCTCAGGACCACATATATGACAACTTCAAATTCGAATATGATGGTATACTCAAATTTGAAGGACGTATGTATATACCAAACTATTCCAAACTGAGAAACTTGGTATGGTGGGAAGTCCATTCCACACCCTATTCCAGCCACCCTAGAGTTACTAAACTCATGGCTGATGTCAAACCCTTGTACTTTTGAAAGGGTATGAAAAATGATGTTGGTAGACTTGTGGCCAGTTCCTTAGAGTGCCAAAGGGTGAAGGTAGAACATCAATACCCGACAAGGTTAATTTATCCTCATGCTGTGCTAGAATGGAAATGGAAAGTAATTAGCATGGATTTCATCTAAGGTCTACCCATGTCTCAAAACAAGCACAATACCATTTTTTTGGTTGTGGAAAAACTGACTAAGGTAGCTCATTTCATTCCGGGGAACTTAACTGATGGGACGCTAGTTATAGCTCAGAAATTTGCCCATAAAATTTTTAGAATCCATGATGTGCCAGAGAAAATCATATCAAACGGGGATGTCAAAATGACTTCCATATTTTGGAAAACACTTTTCACAACCTTAGGTACTCAGTTAAAGTTAAGCTCAACCTATCACCCAGAAATGGATGGGCAAACGGAATAGGTATATTAGATTCTAGATGATCTTCTTCGGATGTACCGTATGGATCAACAGTACAAGTGGGAAGATTATTTACCTTTAGTAGAATTTGCCTACAACAACACTTATCAATCATCCATCAAGACGGCTCCATTTGAAGCATTATACGGGAGGAGGTGTAGAACACCTATCAGCTGGGATAAGCTGGAAGATAGGATAGTCCTCGGTCTGGAAATGCTATCAGAAATGGAAAGATAGGTCAGACTGATATGTCAAAGGTTAGCAGAAGCTAACGATCAGAAAAAGAGCTATGCGGATGCAAAGTGAACGCCTAGACATTTTGAGGTCGGCAAGAAAGTGCTTCTCTGAGTCAAACCTTATAAGAGCGCCATTACCTTTGGAAAGTCATCCAAGTTAGCCCCCAGATACGTAGACCCCTTCAAATTTTTGGAAGTAATCAACCCCGTTGCCTACAGGATTTCTCTACCGCCAGCTCTCGCACTCATGCATAATGTTTTCATGTATCTTACCTTAAGAAATATGTGGTAGAATTTTCTCATATGATAGATTGGAAATCTCTGCAGGTACGAGACCCCAGGGTGGTCATGGTCGAGCCCATCAGGGTGCTCAAGGTACATAAGCTTCGCTTGTGTAACAAAGAGGTCAAACAGTGCAAGGTCCAGTGGGACCAATACGCAGAGGATAATGCTACCTGGGAGGATTACGATGAAATACATCAACAATTTCCATTTTTGTTTAATGCCTACAACCAGTTGGTTTAAAATAGACAATGTTATTTTTTATGTGATAGTTATAGTTCATAACAATGTTAATTTTGATGTGATAGTTATAGTTTCATAACAATGTTAATTTTGTTGTGATAGTTAGAGTTTCATAACAATGTTAATTTTGATGTGATAGTGATAGTTTCATAAATAATGTTAATTATGATGTGACAGTTTGAAGTTTTATAAACAATGATTACTTTTTGTTGTGATGATTCTTAAATTTCAAAGCAAGGTAACTTATTGTGATTGTTATAATTATCACGGACTCATAATCATCAGGGATGATGATTCACAAGGGGGTGGGTATGCTACATCCCTCGAGGTTGCTCTTTCTCTAAATGGTATCTGGTAGTTGAAATATGCCCTAAATGGCATCTGGTAATTGAAATATGCCCTAAATAATATTTGGTAATTGAAATGTGCCCTATGAGGTATCTGGTAATTGGAATGTGTTAATTGATTTGAACATTAAAACTAACAATTTGTTGTAGTTAAGCAGACGTAAAATATTGTTATAATAAAATGGGTAGTTAGTACAAGATTAAGGATTGTATTAAGTAATCGAATTGATGTACTAGATTAATTATCTTTTTAACTTTAAGTTGCATTGTGGGTTTAGTGGCTATATGTCATAACAATAAATTAACTACAATTGTCTTTGCAAGTGGATGCATGATTAACTAGCCTAAAAAGGGGAAAGGTATCATCAGGAAAGAGGAAGGAACTTGGTCATGGCAAGTCAGGAATGCAATTAGTATGAGCCTCAGTACTGTGAGTATTGGGATAACCCTGGCGGCCAAGGTTCCTAGTTGAGTGACTAGTATAGTGCTTACGCCTTAGGCTAACCCAGTCTTCCATCGTCGGTGATAGAAGGGAAATGTTTCCTTTATTATCATTAAAGTATGATAATTTTATTTCTTACATGTCGGTACATTGGGCCAATATTACATATAGTAATCTTTTTTCTTTATTTAGTTTTCTCCTTTTAATAAATAATTACACTCTCATCTTTGTGGAATAACGTATGCTTTCCCATTTAATGTTTCTTTTCTAAAGATGAGAGGTGGAAGATTGGGTCATTTTATTTAATAATGGGTGAATCATTAAAAGTAAAATCATGAATCTCATGTAGGAGGATGACGGAGTAGAAGGGTGAGTCATCCAGCTCGCGCGGGGAGTTGGTTGGAAGATAACGGTAGGTAGTGGAAGACAGGATATAGTGGCAAGAAGGAATCACTTTAGGAATTCATTCCACATGGGAGAGGGAGTTCAAAAATAAAGAAAAAATGTAAGAATAAAAGACATTTGTGGGGAAATATGGTCAGCTGAACGTCTATGAGAGGAAGTGATTGTCTTCCATTTTGAGGAGAGTGTGAATTTTAGAGCTGACCGACTGAGGAAGCCGCGAAGCCTGCTATGATTGGGAATAATGGATTGAGCTTGCTACACAGGCACATTCTACTCTTAATTACTTGCTTCCAATCCTTGCTTTTTCTCCTTGAATTTAATGAAAGATTATAGTGATAGTCATTCTTGTTTTTTTCATTGAGCTGTTTGGCTGCGAGCGTTGTGTTATGATACTCATATATACGTTGTTGTTTCCTATCCTTTGATTGTTGAAAACATCGTGTGAGTGAAAGCTTGACTAGCCATTATCTACGTTTAAATTCCTTCATCATAGAAGATGATAGGAATGAGTGCTAACTAGTCTAGGCTGAAACCTGAGTATCCTGGCCACAACATGGGAAGAATTTGGGAAGGAGGCTCGAAGAAAACAACAACCCATAGTAATAGAGTTGACCTTGAATGAATGTATGACTCCTGTTGCTTAGCAAGTCATTTGGATATTCATCCGAGCACCATGGACAAACCAAGATAGCATCCTTAGTGTTCATGCCAGTAGGGTAGTTTCACGTAAAAATGATGGTCTAAACTAAGAATTACTATTTCCTGACTTCATTCAATTACATTTTAAAAAAAAAAACTTATTTGAGAGGATGAACAACCTCTTAATTGAAGACCTGACAGATACTTAGACCGAGTAGCCATGAGAGGCGACACCCCATTATAAAGTGTACAAATCCATGAGTTCATATGTGAGAGGAATAGAGTTACCATTAAAAAGATTTCTTATACATTCACCACTTCGGGGTAACGATTAATTGATCAGAATGGCGTGACGGATTGGGTGAGAAAAATGACTTACATGATAGACATGTAGGGTAAAACCTTGGCCAAGGTGTACTACCACTGAGTTAGTACTAGTCAGTTCTAAGGTACAAGATACAAACTTAGTCAAGAGTCAACCGAGTTAGCAGGAGCTATAGGGTTGGTTGATTATGTTTGTAGGACCTTACACCAGTTTCGAGACTTGCTATGATTATGCTCCTTATGGAGGGTCAGGCCACTTAGGATGAAGTGTGCAAGGTAGGATCAGTTGATCCATAGTTGGGTGAATAAACACCTTGATGATACCTTTCCCCACTGTATTCCTCTCTCGACACAGAAAATGACAACGTGCAATCAACAAGCACAATGTATGTATGGATTTTCTTCATGGGTTTATAGTTTCAGTAAATGTGCTATTGTAGTAATCTCTCTTTATGTAATATAATTGGTAATAGTTGTTATTTCATCAATTATTGTTTAGTAATTTAATTTTAGCATCAGAAAATGGGGATATGATTGAAGTGGTCGTGTCCCAGTTTTTTATATTGATACATTGCTCAAAGAAAAATAAAATAAATTCATTTATATTGTTGTTATGTTGTTACATAGAAAAAAAAGATAGTCATCTTTCAAATTAAGTTTAAATTTATTTCGTTTCCTGAAAATTAGATTTTGGTTGTTACAAATTTTTACTTTATTCATGTAATAATTATGTAAATGTGGGTAGTTACAACTTTTATAGACATGAATGTCTACATTACTAGTTGGCATAGAATAAGCCTTAGTTGAATTAATTTAATATCTAGTTCTTTAAGAATTCACCTTTGTATGCTTATACTTTTAATTGAGTACTCTAATATTAATTAGTTTAATGTTGTTATTTTGAAAAATAACTAATGGTTAATAATTATATCTTAGATTTCGAACTTAATGATATGTAGCTTGTTTTTTAATATTTAAAGTTATGTTTTGCTTAAAGGAAAATTTAAATATACAAAATTAATAGTATCTCATGAAATGAAGAAGCTATAAATTTCATTTGTATGCGTTTGTTTTACTTTAATTTTATTTAATATATTGATGAACAAGAGTTTTATAAGATAAAAAAATGTTCCCTTTTTAAAATTAGACTGCAAGAATTGGGTATAACACGCCCTATAAATTACAGTGTGTCAGGTAAAATTTTTAACGTGATTGGTGACGATGGCACAACACAATGATTGGTGACGATGGCACAACACATCCCCCAATACCATGTGGGTTGGGGGTGACTAGACCTTGTGACCTCATGCTTTACCACATGAAGCTCTTGGTAATCTAACTAGACCTAAAAATTGTTGCCTTCATGTTTATTGAATGCTATTTTTTTAAATATATTTATAAACATAATTCTATAAACCATTTAAAATGAAGCTTTACGTGTATATTTTTTTTTTTCTAAAATAACTTAAAATTTTAGATCTCAAAATTTAAATTATCAACAAAATTATTAATATTCAAGATATATTTAAAAATATTCTTCATGTACCCTCAAGAAACAATCGTTAATAAAAAGGATTAGACTTTATTATTATAATATTCACAACCTAGTTTCTTTTTTATTTAACTCGTTAATTCATTATGGGGTTGTAGAGGTAATTTTTGTTATGTATATTATTTGGCAATGTAACTTATTGTGATGTGTATAGTAATATTTTTTGTTATGTTTAATTTTTTAAGTGTGGAAGGTATTTCATTTTGTAAAGGTGATATTGATATTAATTGTCTTTCAATTTCAACATGATATTAGGTTGTTGATCTTGTTTCCTTCTTTTAATTCTCTTAATTTATGGTGTTATACAATGATTGTTTTTGGAGAAAGCTACAATAAAATCCCACCTTACTATTGTAAACATCTTAAAAGATCCATTTTAAATCAAATCAACTTACTAGAGAGAAAATTTATTTTTAATATTTAGTTTAAATTTATATATTTTTTATTTTATATCAAAAATAAATTTGTTTATAAATTTTTTAAATGAGTTCTTTTTTTTAATGGTAAGCGATGTTAGAGGGGGTATATCCCCATATTAATTACAAGACCTATTACATTTATGCCCATTACAAGTATTTGCACATGATGAAGCAAATCCCGACACTAACTTTGCACTTTCTAGCTATTTGGACCTGAGAAAACAGATCTACATTATTGTTCAGATGAACTTGAATTCCCCCATATTGTTGTTGTTATTCCCTTCTTGAATAAACACCAAGCTTTGTTCATCTTCTCCATCTTGCCCTCAGCCTCCAGGTCAAAAAGTCTAGCAAGCATTTAGAGATCTACTTTGGTTGAATGTTTTATATGTCATCAGTAGCAGGTAGATAGTTCTCAAGTGAGTGAACAAGAATCTACTAAAATGAATGCCCCACATGTCTCCAAGGGTATGGACTAAAACAATGAAAACGAGTTCATTGATCTTGTAGAGGAGAAAAATTAAACCACTATAAAGAGTGCTCAAACCCCTCGAGGATTGAAAATCCAACTCTCTACTCCAAGAAAACCTTCAAGATACCATGACCTCTAAGTTTTCTCACTAGAAACACAAATGTGTGTATAAGTAGTGAAACCCATGAGATAAAAATATTTAGGTTGTAGAAGATGAAAACACAAGTGACAAGGACTTCTCAAACAATTATTCTAGCTCTCTACCAAGGATGCATGCATGAGTCTAAGACAAAAACATGACGAGCAAGCGTGATGTATGACCAAAGTTCTAGGAACCGTACTAGAGAGTGTCAAACAACCAGTGTAATGTTTTGTACGCTAAATATATTGAAAAGTAAAGTTTAAGAAAAATGGAAATAAAAAAAAACACTAAGAAGATGAAGAGATACTTATAGAGGGTCCACACTATGAAGCCTCCATTTTGAAAAATAAGCTCCTTGTCGATACCTACATAGATAAGACTAGGGATACAATTTTGGGGGTGGTTTTGTTCAGAGGTTTCCCAAGGTCAAACCCCCCATTTTTGGTGTTTCCACCTCCACGAAAAACCTAAGAACGCGATATTGATAAGAAGATAAAAAATATATAAGCAAGAACTATGAAACAAACAATATGCTAAAATAGAGACAATGAAATGTATAAGTAAGCTAGAAAGAGTTTCCCTCCCTTCAACACCTGAAGTAACATAGCTCACAAGAATGAGGAATGGTGGAGTCTCCCAAGTTTATAAGTCTTTGATATGTGATAATGGTGGTCTAGTCACTATGATAATGGTGTAGAGAATGCAGGAATGATTGAGAATATGAGAGAATTGATTCAAATGAGAAAGATTGATGAAATGTGACAAAAAAATGGAAGGCATAAGGGACTATCAATCATCCTCACATTGGTGTGAGTCCATAGGGGCACTACACTACTATAAATTAGAGCATAATTCTCCAAGGGCTAACTTAGTCACACATATTCATTGTTGGGATTAATGGGAAGTAGTACTGAGAGGGGAGGGGTGAATCAGTACCTCTAAAACTTTTAACACTTTTCACCTTTCTTCATTAGCAATAAAAATTTATTGGTCATAATATTAATCCAAAAACTTAAGTGTATGCAACATTCATAGAAACATTCATGAAAGTAATAGACACATAACACAAGATATCCATTAAAGCTTACAGTATATGAATATCACCTATAGTGATTGATTAATACATTTTTCTGCTCCTCGATAGCCTTGGTTTTGTTCTTGAAAACCGATTTGATCTTTGTTTGTGTTGTTGTATGAATTCTCTTGTCTGATCCTTAGATGCTCTCATTGGCTACAATCATCATCAAACAACATGTTCATAATTGATTGAGCATCTATTTATACAAGTTATTTGACCTATTTTAGAATCACGCATTACAATGTTAACTTTAGATCCAAGGTATACAACTTGACCTTGATCCTTTAGTTTGCATGTTTTAAATTAGTTAAACTGATAAAAACAATAATAATTACATTGATTTTCCCTCACATAATGGATTTAAAACAAATCAAGAAGCTAAATATAAAACTTTAGTGATTTCTGACGTGGAAAGTCAGATCCACTTTTTGCGGGATGTAATTGACTATCTGTTCTTGATCGTCGGTGTGAACTGAAATTTTGTCGGTGTTCCTTCTTTGAACTGATCATCGGGTTCCCTTCATCTGTCAGGTTCCACTCTTTGACTGTTTCATCGGGTTGCACTGTTGGTTACTCGTCGGGTTCCTTTGTCTTTTCTGTCATCAGGTAACACTGAATAGTGTTGCGTCAGGATGCTTTGTACTTTGCAATATCAGTAACCTTGGCATTGGGTAGTGTTGTGCCCTGTCTGTAGGTGTAGTATAAACCAATGGTGTTTATCATTTTTTTCCTTGTATATACTAATGGAAAAATATAATGTCTTCAATCTCCCCCTTTGACATTAGTATCAAAAATTGATATGTGCATAATACTAAAGTGTTTAGTATGTACACCGTGTATATTTCCTTGTCATTATATGACTCCCCCTAAGTGTATGCATCACTATAGTATAAGTATATGTACATGTATACTTGCCTTTGTACTGCACATTCTCCTTTTTGTTCTTTCCTCTTTCTAATGACTGACTGTACATATCATTTCCTCCTTTAATTTCCCCCTTTTACTGACTGACTGTACATATCATTTCCCCCTTTTTTGATAATCATGACAAAAATGTACAACTTATAAGTTGTCAAAAGTGTAACAAAAATGTGTAACTTACAGAGTGTCAAGAATGTGGGAGTGACTGTTCTTGATATCTTCAATCATTTTCTCCCATTTCTCTTTGACGAGTTCTAATGCCATGTTCTCTAGCACAATCCTGGCATGCATATCATAAATGTTGTCTAGGACAGACATTTCTGGGGTGGCAATGAGTGTTCTTGCCTCTATCATATGTTGTAGCAGTAATGTGAGAGTTGGAAAAGTTGAGCTTGTAGCTCATTCACCTCATCTCTGAACTTTGTTTCTGCAATCTGAATATCTTGTCTCAGCTTCCTAGCTTGTTTGAGTTGTTCATTGTGCAATTTGATTGCCTCTTCACTGTTTGTGAGAATTTGTGCACTCGCTTGAAGATAAACATCAATTTTTGCTATCTTATTGGTATACTCCTTTATGAGTTGATCCAATGTGCATAATTTTTGTATCAAGGCTATAGCTTCTGAAATTATGAGGTCTATTGTGCTTACCAGTTCATATAGCTTCACCTTTTGCAGTGCCACTTCTTGGCTTATCTTCACTGCTAACTTGAATTTATATTTCTTTTCAAGTCTAGCTTCTATAGCCTTTTCAGCATCTATGTTCTGAGATGTGATAGCATCGGTGAGAACTACTAATTGATCAAGCATGGGAGTTGTTTGATCAACATCTGTATCAGGTACAATTTGCTGGAGTATTCCTTTTGCAACTTCAAGTACCTTTGCTTCTTTTGTGGCTTTTCTCAGCTTATCCTGGATATCTTTCCTCTCACAAAGTCTAGCATACTTTGTTAGCTCAGTAGGATCCAATGTTCTAGGATCACATACTGGAATCTCAATTATTTCATCCAGAGTGACTAGATTTTCATTCTTTCTCTTCTTCTTCCTTCATATTTGTGTAGAAGAAGATGTATGAACTACCATTGCTAGTTCATTTATTTTCTCTGAGGCACTTGGTGAAGGATTTGTAGATGAAACCTCTTGTGCCTTCTACTCAGGGTTCACCTATCGGTTAGGTGAAGACATCTCTTCATCAACCTTGGGTGTTTCACTAGATTTTTCTTCAGTTTTCTTTTGTGCTTCATCTACCTTTGCTTATTCACTCTTCTCCTTCTACTTTTCCTCCTCTACTTGTTTTTATCCTTCTTTATTCTGATCAGTAGACTTGTCTTGCTGATCATCGGTAGCAGCTTTTTTTGCAGTTGTGTCTTTTGATTCATCTATTGTATCCTTTGTTTCTACATCACCCTTGTCTTTGGGTATGCTTGTATCTGTTGCAGTAGATTCTTCATTTCCTTCTAGCAGATTGATGTCCTTCATCAATACAAGCATATTGTTCTTTGTGCCCACCTGTACTGCATCTAGAGTTGTGTCCTGCTCGTCAGTTTGAGCTTGTTGAGCAGTGACATCTTCATATTTTTGGATTTGATCTATAGGGTCTAGTCTTGTTATGTCAATGATGGAAGTGTCTAGCCATGTCTCATCAACAACATCCATCTCCTTATTTCCTTGTGTCACCAATTCTTGTTACGTTTCTTGATCCTTAAGAGATGAATATAACATCATCATCCTTCTATGGATCCTTGTCAGAATCATAGTGAGTGATGTCTTGAATGTCAAGATCATCCATGACTTTATCTAAGTCAATGGGCTCAGTATTCTCCACATTATCCAAAGCAATGTGCTCTGGACTTGCTTTATCTTTCTCCTCCTTTATATGAGGTGTGTCGGTGAGAAATAATTGATTCTCACAACTTGTTGATTCTGCAGGTAGATCTAGAATTTGTCTCCATTTAGCATCTGTCATGCTATCTAGATCTAAGAACTTCCCTTGTAGAACCTTGTAGGCTCTTATCTTTGCCACAAACTTACTTGAGTGTTTTTTCATCATTTCTTTGATCTCTTCCATTTTGGATTTGGGAGGCATGAGTCTTACAAGTATCCTCTCCCTTGATTCCTTTTCAAAGTTCAAAGCATAAGACCATCGTGTTGTTATTCTGTCACTCATTGGTTTGGGTAATTTGTTACCAAACTCAATTGGTACATATTTGAAGTTTACCATAGCCCTGATTATTGCATCTTCTATTTTATTTTTTTCCTCGGGCTCCGGCTTTACCCATTGTCTGATTTTTCTATCGGTCATGGTACCTGTTGTAGAAATTGAGTTAGAAGTCTCATCAATTGTTCTCGGGGTTAAGATTTTCTTTTCTACCTCAGGCTCATCGTATTTTGAATCTTCAATATCAGCCTTGGTTCTGACCAGTTTTCTCCTCCTTTTGGTAGGTGTTTGCTTCTTTGTTTGTTGCTTCCTCTTATAGGTTCTCACTTGACCTTTATTAAGAGGTGTTGTATCATTCTTTGTAGTCTGGCTCCTTGTCCTTTGAGCTGTTGTGGTCCTTGGTTTCTTTGTTGGAGGTGGAGGTACATCAGACTCTGTGGCCTCAGAATTTGATTCTTGCTCATCTTGCTCTTCACCGATGGCACCCTGTTCCTCAATTTCCTCTGTTTGTTCTTTCTCCTCCTCATTAACCGATAGCATCTTCTCAAGATTATTCACCATCTTATTTTTGTTGTTGATAGTCTTCTTGATGAATAGGCCTATTTTTATTTTAGACTTTTCCTCTTCATATGTTCCAAATCTTGGTTGCTTACTGTCAAGTGGTTCACTCAATAGTGCATCAATTGCATTTGTTGCTTGATCTATGTTAATCTCATAGTCAAGAGGTGGTAACCAGGCTATCCTTGGTACAACTGGTTTAATGTTAGTGAAATCTAAATCCACCATAAAACTTATTTCATCCCTATGCTTTTCGATCAACTGTTCAGGGATCCTCACTCCCTCCATCATCTTTTCCTTGAAGTCAAGGAAGTATTCAGTCATCACTGAATCAAAGTTGTCACCTAGTGACTTGAAAAGGTCACTTATTTGCAATGTGACTGGCTTGGTAGTGTCCCACTTCACTTTGCCAACTGAAGGAAAGTATTCTTGAAAATAAACGAATATACACATTATAAGTGAGCCGAACTTACAAGTGTTTGTATTGGCAGACCTGATTGTTGTCATATTCTCATTAAGTTGCTTTATTAAGATCTCACATAGATCCATCTGTATTCTCTTCATGACAATCTTGTAAGTTGTGCTTACTGCTGTTGATGCTATGTTGTTTAACCTGCTAGATTAAAATATTTTGTACCCTATGACACATGCAACGAACCTCAGTTCCTCATTTGTGATGGTGTTCACCTTAAGTCCTTGGTTAGCTCATACAACATTGGTGATTTTTTCAACTTCTGGTCGAGAGGGATGCTTGTGTGATTTTGGTTTGTCGATTATAGGGTAACCTGTTATAGCATGCAAAACATCCTTTGTAATCTGCTTGGGTTCATCCAACAATAGCTTCTGATCATGCATTCTGCTTAGTACCAACCTAATCTAGTCAGTTTTGAAAAACCTTAGGAAATATAGGGCATTTTTTATCCCTTTTATTTGCAGGTTCTTGTGTTCTTCCTTTAGGTTCCCTTTTTCATCACACAGCTTCTTGTAAGCTTGATCTATCTCCAGATCACCAATCTCAGCAATCTTGCAGTGAATATATGATCTAACATCTTCTATCAGCAAAACCCTAGGTGGAATTTTTGAAAATGTGCCAGAATCATTGGGTTGCGATGCAATATCTGGGCATATCTTGTATTTAGGTTCCACACAAGTGCTATTCTTGATCAACTTAACTGCATTCTTCTTATCACTCTTCAATTTTACTGTTCTTGAAGTGGTTGCCATTGTGTTTCAAATTTAGGGCTTTTTTTGAAAATAATAACAGAGTTCTTCGGTACACTCGGTACTTACTTCTATCTGTGTAACTTGTGAGAGATCTGTTTGGAGTGCGTTGGATCAAGTCGAGGATGCTCTGCTAACTGCTCTCTTTTTTCTCTATTTTCTCTTTGCTCAAATTGTGTGTGAATAATGAAGTGCTTCCGTCGAGTATTTATAGACTTTTTCCCTAAGTTTGTCATAAATGCTCAACAACTTGTCGGGTCATGAAGACAAAGTTCGTCGGGAAGACTCTCAAATAACATTCTTGGTGTTGACAGGATTCTCGAGATAACTGTTAAGATTATTGCTTTCACTGACGGATTTTGGTGTAGTGTCAAGACAACATTGTAACTTTGCTTCCTTACCAACGGGTGTCAGGTTACATTAGCGACTTAGCCTTTTTATGTGTTGACCGACGATTCTTGACAAGTGTAGACAACTCATCCTTTTATGTTCACCAATGATTTTTGGTATGTGTTTACCGACGAGGTTTTTTTCTCAGAATTGTAACAAGTAACATAATATGCATCTTTATTCATGCAGATTTTGACTATCTATCAATTTGTATAATGGAATTGATGTAAAATATGACTTGGTGCAGTGCAGTTCCATACTTACTTGTCCACCTTTAGGAAGGGGTGGTGATGTCACTAGATCCATGGGATGAGGTGTCACCTACTGCATTGCTTGGTCTAGCTTCCTCAATGGTTGAAGCTTTCCTCCACATCTTCTTTCTCATTTTCTTGATGTCTTCAATGGTGTTACCATTTGCAAAAGTGGTGGTTTCTATTATTCAGTCTTTGCATTCCTTCTTTAGATGTCCAACCTTATGACAGTGTAAACATGCCATTCCCGGGTTGGTCCAGCCTCTAGACCTTTTGGTCCATGTTCTCATGCAGTTTGCAGAAATGTGACCATATCTACCACATGTTGCACAATTTATCCATGTATTGTAATCTCAAACATATGAATTACCGACTCTGCTTGGTTTATATGTATTTTGTTGATTTTTGGGTTTCCATGCTTCAATTTTCTTCTTCCTGCATTCAAGAGATGTGTGCCCATGTATTTTGAAGGTGGGACAATACTTTTCCATATAGGTTTCCGTCTTTGGTTCTTTCACCTTTGATTTACATTCATGGGCTTTATGTCCTTTCTTGCTACAATTATAACAGTGTCCTATAAATATAAATGTGGATTTAGGAGTGCCTTTTTCTTTGCTCCTAAAGACATTTGAGGTGTGGCCTTCCTTTCCATAGTGATTGCATGTCATCTTCCTTGGTCTAGGATTGATGTAGGCATCTTTTGGATCAGCTTCATTTGATGACTCTCCATGCTCGGTGTACCCTAGTCCAGTGTTGGTGTTGGGTCTTCTTTGTACATTCAAGAATTCATCCATATTTTTTGTACTCTCTTCAACTCTCTTGATCATGTCATTATGTTGTTGTTGAATTTTAACCTCATGCTTTAGTTTTTCATTCTCTTCTCTTAGTTCACCGATAATCTATATTCTTTCAATGAGTTCTATATGCATTCTGTTTGCTTCTTGACTCATAAGAATAATCTGATTTGTAACCTCATGGTGATGCTCTGTAAGTATTTGTATCTCAAACTCCTTTTCTTGTAGCTTTACTGTGATCTTTCTTCTATCATCAATAGCTAGTGTTCTCTCTTGTTCAGCTTGCCTTGTATTATTCATGACATCAATCATTCTTACCATCTATGTCTCTTGACCGATTTGCAGAGATTTGACTTGTCCAACTAGATGTAGATTGATTTCAGTTAGACTTGTGATGCTTTCTTCTGATGTATCTGATGCCTTACTTGTATTTGATCCTGAAGACTCAAAGAAATCTGGGATCTCTTCCTCAAGATAATTTGTCTCATTATAACGAGATGCCATATTCTTTCTTTCATCCAGAAACTGTCTCATGTTGATTCTAGCTTCTTTATACTGTTCATAGAACATCTAAATTTCAAGCTTTTATTCTCAATATTTTTATCAAGTTTGTACTTCTCCATTGTATGATCTTTTCTCTTAAGCCTTTAAAATTTTTGAGAAGAGACTAAGCTCTGATACCAATTGTTGGGATTAATGGGAAGTAATAATGAGAGGGGAGGGGTGAATCAGTACCTCTAAAATGTTTAACACTTTTCACCTTTCTTCATTAGCAATCAAAATTTATTGTATTACCGACCAAATATGATGTTCTTTCTTATGCATGTAATATTAATCCATAAAATTAATTTTATGTAACTTTCATAGAAACATTAATGAAAGTAATAGACACATAACACAAGATATGATATTGCAGAAAACTCCTATTAGGAAGTAAAAACTGCGGTGGGGATGGCACCCATAAAACTTCACTATCTGCAAAATGGAAGGGAGCAGGTTAAGGCTCACAATTTGATCACTTCTGATGATCTACCATGTTAGGAGTATTAATGTGGAGACCTATTAGGATCTAATTTGTTAAGAGCTTTAGCAACACTGATGTAGTGTGCACTCAGTCAAGAGATTTACAATAGGATTGTTAAATCCACCTTCCTTGAAAGGATTTCTTAAGTGTACCCCAGTTGTTAGAATGTGTACAATATGTTTGACATGACTGTATGCAATCTATAATTTATTATTACAGATACATTAAAGCTTAAAGTATATGAATATGACTTCTAATGATTGATTAATACCTTTTCCTGCTCGTCGGTAGCCTTGGTTCTGTTCTTGAAAACTGGTTTGATCTTTGTCTGTGCTGCTGTATGAATTCTCTTGTCTAATCCTTAGATGATCTCAGTAGCTACAATCATCATCAAACAACATGTTCATAATTGATTGAGCATCTATTTATACAAGTTATTTGACCTATTTTAGAATCACGCATTACAATGTTAACTCTAGATCCAAGGTATACAACTTGACCTTGATCCTTTAGTTTTCATGTTTTAAATCAGTTAAACTATTTAAAAAAAAATTACATTGCTTTTCCCTCATGTAATGGATTTAAAACAAATCAAGAAGCTAAATATAAAACTTTAGTAATTTTTCTGACTTGGAAAGTCAGATCCACTTTTTGCAGGATGAAACTGACATTCGGTTCTTGATCGTCGGTGTGAACTGAAATTATGTTGGTGTTCCTTCTTTGAACTGATCTTCGGGTTCCCTTCATCTTTTGAGTTCCACTCTTTGACTGTTTCTTCAGGTTGCACTATTGGTTACCCATCGGGTTCCTTTGTCTTTTATTTCATCGGGTAACATTGAATAGTGTTGCGTCGGGATGCTTTGTACTTAGCAATATCGGTAACCTTGGTGTCGGGTAGTGTTGTGCCCTGTCTGTCGGTGTAGTATAAACCGATGGTGTTTATCATGTTTTTCCTTGCATATACTAATGGAAAAATATAATGTCTTCAATTCATGGGATACCAGTGCAACATGTAGACATCTCTATCGTGTGCATGTTTCCATACACAATCTTGAATAAATGATCAGGAAAAAAGACATGACAGGTGGCAAGGAGGGTTGGTGGAAATGGAGTTTGGAAATTTTCTTAGATCCAACTAAATTAAAAGGTTTATGAGATGTGAAATTATATGTGGTGCAATTTACAACATTTTGTTTTGCCCCCACTTTAGCAAGAATATCAAAATGGAGATGCAAGTTAAAGTAGATAGAGGTTTAAGAAAGATATAAGCAAATTACTCTATCCATGCGAAGTTGCCCCAAAGGAAGAGACCTGAGTCAAGCCTCCATGAGACAATGTCAAATTGTATCATCAAAACATGTTACCTATAGAAAAATATATTAGATGAAAAGTAAAAAATTACATACGAAAATTGATCACAGATACCAAACAGATATCACAAAGACTAGATAACATTGATATATATAGGTGAAAAATTGTGTTATGCTAGGGACCACTCGATTATGGCATTGACTTGTGACAAGTTGTGTTATACCACATAAAAGAGATAAATATGTACAAATGATCATAAAATAGAGTGTAGTGGTTTGACCCCCACGCTAAGCGATATTAATATAAATGATCATAAATAAGAGATCATGAGATAGACATTACTAAGATCAAGAGATACATAAGCCCAATATTAGAGTGATATATGCTGCATGGAGGGGAGAATAATTCATTCTAAGGAGAAGAGATTTTGTTTCATGAAATAATAGTGTCATGAACAAATAGTGTGTTGTATCCATGGAATGCTAGCTTGCAAAAAATATCACATGACACCCATAACATTAACAAGAATAGAAAGAGATATGGGATTTGATTATCAGGGGTTGATAAGTATCATAATAGTGACATCAAGATACATATATTACGTACATATTAAGTACTCTTTATGTTCCCAATTTTTCAGATCATATGAAAAGAGCACGTTAATTCAAGGATAAAATAAAAGTTTGGGTCATCATGGAAGAGGGTCTAAATGCCTCCAATGCTTTGCATCAGCCTTGAATGTTGAGAACCAATATAGAAACAATAAAAATGATGATACAAATAGAAGTGTAGGACAAATATTATCTTATATTTCCAAGTACCTACATTGTAGCTTGGGCCCTTCAGTCCAAAGCATAAACATATAAATACAAGCACGAGGGATCGTAAATAAAAACACACAATCTAATCTAAATATATGAAGAGATATCACTCAGTGGTCTTCCACTATCATATCATTTTCCTCCCAATCTTGATCATATGTGGAGGCAGGATAAGCCCAAAAAGGCATGATAGCTAAAGTAGTGTCACACGATTCACTCACAATGAGAGCCAAGGACGAGCCTGCCTCAACATTACATCCAACAACTCATGCAAGTAAAGAGTCAACGGTCTCATGAAGATAGTTAACAACTTCGAGGTGTATTTTCAACCTCTAGGAGAGGGGAAATAAAAAACACCAGAGAAGGTGGAACCTTCTTTACAATGAGAAAATGGGGAGAGCAATGCAACATAAAATGTACTAAGTGAATTAATTCCCCATTTCATTGATTGCACATTAGGAAGGAAGAATACACTAGTACATTTGAGCTCAAATTTCGACGAAAATTGGTCGCAATTT
>MU222651.1:4509-14638 GCA_018584345.1 Thuja plicata
TAACTAAATGAGGGAATTATGAAACCAAGCAAGCACTAAAACACATCAAGTATTCACCATGAAACCAACAATGAAAACTTTATTGTCTCAGTAGCTCTTTAGCAACAATCTCAAAATTCGCTCCTTAAAAATGAGAAGTGAGACCTTTATAGACCTTTATATAGGTCCTCGAACACAATGAGTGGCCGGGATCAAAAAATAACCGATGGCCCAGATTTTGCCACCTCAGTTTTAATTAGGGTTAGGTCAAGGAAGAAGGAATCTACATTAATGCGAAAAGGAATCCACTATCATAGCGGGCAATAAGTACCCATTATGCATGCATGCTCAAAAGGAGAGGGGTGCAATAAATGACCATTAATCGGGCCCACTATGCATTAAATGCATTTCTATCATGGAATCTACCTTTCACCGCTATGCCTGAATGCCTGGAATCTTCCCAATACTGCTTCTAACTCATCTATACTGATGCTCGGTACTGATTCCTGCTTGAATTCCAAAGCTACCATATCTCGTTCAACTTTCCTCAAGCTGTCCTCCCATTCCGGCAACAAATCCTGAGCAGTGTGCATATCATTTGAGAAGGTGGAGAAGTTCTCGAAATCATCGCTGGTGAAGAAGTTCAACCTGAAGAAATCCTCCAATTTACTCTTCAGGTTGTCTACAGTTATCTCCTTTTCATACAACCTTTTTTGATACGAGTGATGCGACAGTGTTGGAGATTTCTTGCTTGATGTTCTCAGCTATTCCCTTCAATCGAGAAGATTCCTCAATGAAATGCCCAAACATTTCCTTGGCCATGAGCACAGCTCCATACGATCGGGTGAAATCATATGCTTCTCCCTCTTTAACAATCCCATGGTCAACAAGCACCTGCCTGGGCATCTCCATCAACTCCTGTAATTCCGCGATCATCTCATCCTCCTACGATTCCTCCATGCACTGAATCCGAGAAAGGATGGCCAATGCCCTATTGTAGATTCGCACTAAGTCCTCAGCATGCTTGTGGGCTTCATTTTGGATGCCCTCGATCCAAGCCTCTACCCCTTGAGAATTTCTCTTGATCCTATCTATACTCTCTACCGCCTTAGTTGGAACAACCGGCGGAAGGACAAAAGATGGACCTTACTCCCTTACTGGATGAGGTAGACTTCTGATGTAGTCGCATAATGCTTTGATCTCTCCTTTTTGCCTCCGATACTTCTCTTCTAATCTCCTCATCTTATTCTTGACCGCCTGTGTAGAATCATCAAGTTCCTCCAATACCTACTCTCGGGAGGCATGACCTAAGTGAAACACAGCCACGTTATATTCATCTGGAGCGATTTGATCCTTTGCTTTGTCCACGGCTAGTGTTGCAAGCTGAAGGGTTCTGGACCCAAACTCATCTCGTACAATCTTCGCAAACCTCTTAGCCTTTCCCTTCTCATGTGATTGGTTGACCCTGTTCATAATTTCCTGCAATTCGAAAGTTGGGTCAACATCATTTTCCTGACTTCTTTGGAGCCTCTGCCTCACCCACTCTGGAATGGCGGCTCCTTGATTCTTCTGAACTGCCATCTGCTTATGTTCCTGCACCATCCCTGTATCAATTTCCTCAGCTCCAGGACTTTCTGCTATCACCTCTGGGGCTGGTGTCTTTATCGTGGGAATCTCATCTTCAGCCGTGGGAATCTCTTCCTCTATTATCCTTCTGAAGAAAACACCAATACTTTCCTCAGTGGTAATATCTTGTTCCTTACTTTTTGCTGGTGCAAGCCCCTCATTGGCGTTAATGCTCAATTTGTCCTAAACTGACCTCGTCACATGTTGCTCTCCTTGCTCAAATCTCCCCCTACTTGATTCTACTTCTTGCCTGGAAAAGGTGCCTATCACCTGCACACTTGGAGTCCGGCTGGGTGAGGATGGCATCTGCTCGACTCTTGGTCTCTTCTGTTGTGGCTCTTCAATATGGAGATCCAACCTTCTCTTTGTGTGTGTTTCCTGAGCAATATTCCTTTCTTTTCTATGCTCCGCACTCCCTGAGAAAACTTCTCCTGCTTCAATCCTTTCTCCTGATGCTTGTTTTGGTCTTTCATCCCGTAGTGGTTGATGCCCTAATAACTCGTAAGTCTAGTCCTCCTTCGGTATATTCATTCTACCAAATTGGCGCTCAATCCACCACCTTGTGAAGTCCAGGACTGGTTCGGCCAAAACATCAAGATCTGGAATCTCCTTTCTTTGCCAGTCATAGGGATAAGTAACCCTTTCTTTTTCTGGATTATACCCTTTCTGAAGCACATTTGGATCTTCCTTCATCTGATCAGGCATGTGAAAGAGTTTGCAAGCTCTGATGATATTCAAGGGCAATCTGGACCGCATCCTTTTCTTAGTCTCATTTTCATCTACAGCATTGGCCCAAAAATCTTCAAGGTGTGTCCTATGCTGATACCTTGCTCCTGCCATCGACTTGATTTTGTTATAAGGATTAAAAACCGGCCTTCCTAAGTAGAATGGCAGATGGAAGAAATGTAACTCTTCCTGGGATCTCTCAGCCGCCTTTAGACACGAGCACATTTCAGCTTTATCTTCTCCTATGGAAATCGAGAAATCCAATCCCAGCTTCTTTCCTTTCTGAATCTTGTCCTACACCGTCAATTGCTGAGTAAGCTCCGACAGAACCATCTTGTCCGTAGGATATCTTGGCAGCTTGTACGATTGTGCCGAAAAACCTTGCACTCGAATGTAGGAGAAGGTGGGAAACTGAATAAACCAGGCTCCGTATTCCTCCACTAGTTTCATTGCTCCTTCAGACAATCTCATGTGCAATTTCTTTTGCAGGCTTCTCACAATTCGCATTGCGAAGGCATCATTGACCCGGACATAATCATCTATGGCCTGTAAATGCAACTGAGGGTGACACTCATGAACTTTCAGCCGTGAAGTGCCACTTCCGATTGCTCCCTTACATCGCAATCCCTCGTATCTTGTATTCCGTGCCTACATGTATATGACATAGGAACTCATATAAAACTTTTGTAATTGCTCCAGGTTCGCCAGCTGTTCACTGAGGTCGTCACTGATCATTCCAGCCCAGTCCATGTGATTGTGCTCTTCAACCACTTGCTCTACAAAGTACCACATCCATGACTCGAACAGATAGGAGTGCGGCATGCCAAAGATTCTACTCAGCATCATGATCAAGTCGCTATATTCCCTGTGGAAATCAAACCAAACCAACTCCTTTGGCAATTTTGAATGGTGGGATCTATTCTTTCTCAACCACTTGTCATTTATGACATTTTCACAATATTGAATTCCTGTAGAAAAAACTGTGCCTGCTCCTTCATCTTCAACACCAATTTCCTGGAAGAAGGGATTCCAAACGCCTTAGCGATTGCGGTTGGAGAAAGGTCTACAATGATGTTTCCATCGGAATCTTTGATTGTTCTATCTCCTAAATTGAAGTGCCTGGAGCATTCCACGATCAGCTCGGAATGCAGAAAAGCCGGAGCAAAGCCAACTGCAGCAACAATTCCACTATTCACAATTCGGGTGGCCAAATAGGTCAGTTGATGATCTTTATACCCAAACATTCTTCTGTGAAACTTTGTCATGTCTAGGCCTCCGAGATTAGTATCTCCAATCTTTGCCCACTTCGAAACAATCTTGGATTCTAGGAAAAAACCCCTTTGTTTATTCTTTATCAACTGTTTCCTCGTCATGCTCGTTCCTCTTGGCTCTACCACTCCTACAAAACAAAAATCAAAACAAACTTAAGAATTTGTGCAGGAGAAAGAAAAAGAAGACCAAATGCTTCAGGAGGAAATTCCTAAAATTTGACAAATTCTTCATCTTTTCTTTCAGAGGTCAAATCTCTCTTCTTCAGGAAATCATGTTTCTCCACCAACTTACTGGGAAAATTCCTCTTAAACTTTTGATCTTGAATTCTTCACGTCTTTCGAAAATAATGAATTTCCTTCTATTTGGAAATTCTCTCTTCAAAAATCCTGCTCAACTTTCGAGGAAAACCTCACTCGAATCCTCTTGATTCCTCAAAATCTCTCATCAACCTGTTTTCTCAAACTTTGTGTGATGACAAAATGAGAGTCTTCATATATAGATTAAAATCCTGAAAAGCTGCTTTAAAAGCCAAGAGCTAATTTTAGGAAACTGCTAATTTAGGCGAAGATTCTTTCCCATAAGCGCCACTTGTCATTGTTTTTCTCCAATTTTTTAAAAAAAGCTTCCAATCTAAGCGCTTTACTTTATGATGAAGTTTCCATTTTATCGATCCTCTTGTTTTTTTGATTTTAAATATTGAAAAAGAATAAATTTCAATATTTAATCTTTTAATATCAATTCAAAAAAAGCGATTTAATTCCACTTTACTCTTCCAAATTTTATAATTAACTTGTCGCTTTTTTATTAATAATTAAATATAGATAAAAATCAATATTTAATTAACAACTTCTCCTCTTTATTGCTTTTTGATTTTTGAGGGTTTTTTAATTAAATATTAAATAAGAATTTATTATTTAATTAATATTTAAATTTAAATCAAAAAACTCCTTTTGTTTCTAATTCCCCAGCTTTTTCTAAATCTTGAGCCTTTTCCAAATTTCCAAATTTTTTCGATTTTTCGATTTTTCAAGTCAATTTCTAGAATTTTCCAAAATTTGAATTTTAACTTTTCCATGATTCCATGAATTTTCAAGATTTTCCATCTTCCCAAATTTTCGAGTCTTGGATTTTTTCACGATTTCTGAATTTTCAAACTTTGGAATTTTTTAGGACTTTCCGAAATTCCAAAATTTTCCAAAATTTTCTAAGTTCCAAACTTTCTCACTTTTTGGATTTTTTCACGTGTTCGGGATTTTCAATTTTTCCATTACTTCATTTTTCAAGATTTTCCATCTTTTCAAAGTTTTTTAAAATTTGGAATTTTTTTTTATCTTCCAATTTCCGCGACTTGGGATTTTTCGGAATCTCCTAATTTCTTCGACCTTGAAATCCTCACATTTTCCAATTTTCGATTTTCTGGAGTTTTCAAGATTTTAAAGATCCAATATTTAATAAATCTCGACTCCAACTTCTTGAGTTTGTCATCACAATCGGAGTTTCCAATTTTCTCTATCATTTAAATCGAATTTGATCTTCGCCATTTCTCTCTCGACCAATATTTGAATGAAATTTCCCATCTCAACCTCTCATCATCGCCCCTTTTCAATTACCTTTTGAAAATGTCCATACGTATTAGACTATAAAAGGGGGCATTTTAAAATTTTAAGCCTTTTCAAAAATTAAAAAATCTTCTGAAAATCACCGCAATGCTCTTGGGCGCACTGTTGAGAAAGTGGAGGATTGCGGATTTTCCTTCAAATCCATGAAACTGCGGCACTTATTTATCGGGCGGCATTTTGGGGAGATGGCGGACTTTCCTTGGTTTCCTGGATTCCCCGACTTCCATGGAATTGCGCTCGGGCGCATTTTGGGTTGGTGAAGGATTTTGTGAATGTGTTGACCATCCCTGTAGTCCGTTGAACTGTGCTCCGAGGATTCCGGGGAAAGATTGGTGAGAGTGGGAATCGTCGTAGACTTCCTTCTTTTTATTGAAATGTGCTCAAAGCACATCTTGGATCCTTCTGCAAACACCTCCTCTTCAACCATCATTCTTGGCTACGAGATAAATTTCTTAGTATCGCAGAACCTCCACTACTGTCAACGAGTATATTGTCACTATGAATCCATTGCTTACTGGATTGCACGCTCATTGCAGCGGCCTCTTACTTCATGGAACAAGATCAACACCATGTTCGTGCACTGGTTGGGAGTTCTGTCGAGCAGATCCCTTGACCTTCATTCAAACCTTTTATTTCCTGTCAATTTGTGAATCACGCTGGGCCCATCTGGGATGTGTTGTGAATGTTCTTTTCTTCAAAACCGCTTCTTGACTTATCGAGAACCTTGTTGAGTGTGCTCTGAGAGGATATGGTGATTTATCAGACAATGTTTTCTTCCACACTTTCTTCGATATTGAAAAATGGACTGGACCACAAATGAGCCCATGTCTGAAATTTTCATTTTGATCATAGTCCAATATCATTCTAATTTAATGCTTTGGGCGTGCTCGGCCATGGTTAGAAAACTGTTTTTGCATCCTTCCTCGAACTCCCTCCATGATCTCCATGTCTAGTTGACTTTCCCTAGATTTGGACCATCATAGAGGATTTTCCCTCTTTTCACAATTTCTTCATCGCTGGAGACATGTGCTCTGTCATTCTTCTATGTTTATCGATGAGCGCCTTGGGTTTAGTTTGATTTGGGACTTGTCACGGGTCTGGTGAAATTCATTCTAAGCGGGTTTAATGATACTCATCGAACTTTTCTTTTATTGCTATCCCTTCACCTTACGGAACATGCGCATTGGTGCCTTTTGACATGGGTCACTGTTTTAACTGTAACTTTGGAATGCACACCAGAGCACATTAGTGGGTTACTTGTGGATTTTGAAGCTGGGCGCTAAATGGGAGAATCCACGGTGTTTGAGAATTCCATTTTAATTTGAAAGTGTGCTCGAGCTTGCTTTAGAGGGAACGCTGGAGTTTCCTTCACCTACAGGCTGAGTGCATTTTCAATGGTAGATTGTATATATATTTTATCATTCCATGAGCATGCTATAGTTTTGTGCCAGCGCGTCTTGGGTGGGTCTGCAGATGGATTTTATACTTTCAGACCCTTTGGTGCCAGGTCCGATCAATAGTTCACCTAGTCTATTATTAATTTTGTGTACCCGTGATTGTTTCACCATGCCCTCCTCTTTGAGTGCTTAGTGATTTTCATGTTCATCTTTGGATTTTCTCTTTACTCCTTTCACTTACTTAGACACATTGATAGTCTCCGCTTTTCGAATTACTCACCAAAATTTATCTCCTTGTTGATCAATAAAACCAAATGAGAGCGCTGCAAAGATATAAAAAATTTCTTGTCCTCACCCCAAGGACTTGACTTTAAAGCACACAATTAGGAAACATGTCAACATCATAACCTCAAAAGATAGGGAAGCAAATTTAACTCAAAACTAAGTCAAAACTTCCCACTTCTCAACTTGAAACAAAGAAAGAAAATAGGGGACTAGAACCAGAGCTGCCGAAACAGGAACCAAAAAGGGGCCAAACGAGCGAAAAGATAGGGATCTCATTTGAAATGGGCGATGTGTGATTAGGTCACAACATCTGGCGACTCTACGGGCGAAATGTTGCAAACATTTCAAGAATAAAAATTTAATCCGAACTCAGAATCTTGGATAGTAAATCTTGTGTCATCACGAGGAAAGAAAATGAACTCGAAAGGGGAGGAGAACCATATATTGGATAAAGACACCTTCAGTCTGTAATTACTCGTGTGTGTGTTAATGCATCGATTCCCGCTCGACAAGACAATTTGGGAACCTCAAGATTAGTCATGAGAAGTTATATTTCTCTCGACTCCAAAAGCATCCTGGACATTGCCTCGCTGCCAGTCAGGCGTCCATAGCCCCGACGAGGTTGTCACTGTAATCCCACGGAGATTGCTCTACTTCTGGCGAATTATTCTTTCAAACACCTGTAGAGATGTCCCCATATCCCCAAAGCCAATCATTTGGTCTTTTATCTGTTGTGAGGTCTTTCACACATCGCCCAATTCTTGGGGACCCCCTGTTTTGTTTGGATTTTGGAGTTGAACTTGAGAGATTTAATGGTGAAATTGATAAATTTGTCGATGTTCAATGGCACCCCAAGGAGGGATTGGGAAGAAAGTGTTTGTTGGTGTTTTGGATGGAAATTGCCCTTGGGGCGGAAATGTCCATACCCTTGGACATTTCCGCCATGTTACCTTTGACCAGCCTTCTTCCCTTCATTCTTTCCTCCTTGGCTAAGGGGATGAGTTATGAGGCTTGATGGCTATGTCTAGTGAATGTGTTTGAAGTGAGTTTGATAAAGTCCAACTTTGCAAGGTTTCATGAGGTTGGGATGGAGGTTGGTAATGGTGTTGGACTGAGTTTTGGATGGTGATGTCAATCCCACTCCAGATTTCCGCCAACTACCTTTATGCAAATCTTTCCCCCCCACAACTTGGAGTCAATGAGAAGGAGAGGTAAATCGAGAGGGAATGCCAAGGAATGAAGTTATGATGTTTGGATTGGATGTGTGTTTGCAGGGGGGTGGATGTTTTAGGGACCTTGGTGTCCAAGGTGCTGGTGGATTCCGCCCAGCCCTTGGACATCATGTCCAAGAACCCTCTGATTTCCGCCAGCACCTAGTGGCAAGCCAAATTAGATGGTGAGAGGTTTGATTTAAGGTTGAGTTTAGAAGGAAGGATCATGGCATTTTGGATGACAAGAGGAAGTGATTGAAGGCCGAGTTTGGGGAGAATGCCTATGCTGGGCAGAAATGTCCAGCTTCTTGGACAATTCCACCAATAGAGCTAGGAGCCAGCCCTTACTCCTCTTTCCAAGGACTTCTCCCTCTTGGCCATGGTGATAATTTCTCGGACTTAGAAGCATGTTAATCTATGGCAAAGAATATTGGATGTTTGAAGTATGAAGTGGACTGTTTTGAGGACATGGCATGATGGCCTTGTCCAAGGTGCTGGCAGATTCCGCCACCCCCTTGGACATCATGTCCATGGTACTCTAAATTTCCGCCATGCTCTTGAGACTTGAACTTTCTCCCATGTGATTGTAAGGTTGATGCTAGAGGGTTTTGACAAGATGTTTGAGGGAGGAAGTTGGAGGGGTAACCAAGGTAAGTTTGGTATTTGGATGTTGATGGACATGGACCATGTCCAAGGTGCTGGCGGATTCCGCCACCCCCTTGGACATCATGTCCATCACCCCCCTGATTTCCGCCATGCCAAATAAGATCAAACTTGCTTCCATTTAATTGCTAGATTGATGTTGGAGAAGTTTATATGCTATGTTTGCTTGGAAGGGGACAAGACTTTGAATGTTCTGCAAATTTTGAATTTTGGAATTACCATGTCCATCCTCCCTTGAAGTTCCGCCAGCCCCTTTGGGATGCAAGACAAGTCTTTAGGTTATATGGAATCGAGTTTAAGGTGAGTTGAGAGGGATTGGGAGGTAGTGTTTAATGCTTGGAATGTTTTAGAAAGAATGAAAATGATGGTGTCCAAGGTCTGGGCGGATTCCGCCCAGCCCTTGGACATGATGTCCATCCTAACTTGAAATCCCGCCAAGCCATGAAGGCCCCCAAACTGAGACTTTTGCTATGTGATGAAGATTGAAAGGGAGTTCGAAGTGTTGTTTGAAGATATGTGGGGAGATGATTTCCCCCAAGGGAATTCTTCCCTTGGGCAGAAATGTCCATACCCATGGACATTTCCGCCCCCCTCTATAAACCCGTTCCCTCCTTTTCCCACTTTCAATACAAGTCGGCCAGCTACTTGGCAAGGGCAATTAGATTGCAAGCCATGTCATCCCCTTTTTTTTAGAGTAATAAATTAAATGTTTTGCATTGGGCAAGGTGCAAGTCGGCCCTCTTAAGACAATTTGACAAAGCATATAAGTAGGGAGAGTTTTAACCTCATTTCAAACACAAATTGGATTGCAAATTCACCCCAGCAGCAGACATACATCTGGATTTTCGATTCCTAAGGCAGATTTCCAGATTTCTTGCCATTTGCAAGCTCAGTGCCATTTCCAGATTTCTGAAAGTTAGTTGATTATTGTAAATTCTGAGATTTGTTGATTTGAGGGTGTCTATTCTTAGCTTTGGAGGTAAGCATTTTGGTTTTATCTTTCAAATTTTGGGCTATTTAATAATGGAAGAACATTCATTAAGCAATTTGGCTATAGTCCATGACTGATTTTCTGGAAATAACATAAAATTATCCATTTTTGACATAAAATCAGAGTTGTTAGTGCTTAAAATCTGGAAATTCAATCGAAATTTCTCCATTTCCAGAATTCTGGAAAGTTAAATTTCATTGCATGGGCAAGATTTGAAGGAGATTTTCTCGATATTCGATGTTTTCTAAGTGATGTTGGTATGTTGTAGGTTGAGTTGAATGGATCCTACATCCTCAAAGACGCAGAGGCAGGCCCAATTCAAGAGGGACACCGAGGATATGATGCCAAAGACTGCCTTTT